>JABUQX010097701.1:7500-34996 GCA_015478945.1 Trachelipus rathkii | reverse complement strand
TACTTGTAGGGGAGCGTGCGCTTATTCAAACCTGTGTTGAAAATGGGGACCCTTTTTTTAACCATCTAACTATGATTTAATAGCACGAGCTACTTCCTACCATTCACAACTTTTCTTCTACACTCTGCACCATCATCCGTGCTCTTTTCATCCAACATATATTCCTAAATATTTTAAACCAAGACACTTGTTTCAGTTGCTTTCACACATCTCAACATAACCTGCGCAACGAGGAACTGTCTTCAAACTCACAACGCATAACCGATTGTGCTCTTATCTACGTTTACTTTCAACGACTCCTTTTAACATCACCCTGCCCAGAAGTCCCTCTATCAATCAATCTCTCATTATTTGATCCAGGGAATATAAAGGATAGATTTTACATTCTCAGGCACATTTAAATTGTTGACCTCGACGTTATTTCCTTTTCCTGAGAAAATAATGTAAGAATGAAACCTGTAAAGTTAGCACGGGTTTTCATTGACCCAGTACAAGAAACTTAAACGAACTATCTATAATTATAAGGCACTAGGAGAGATATTTCGTCTATGTCCTTGTGAAGCGCATAGGTTTTAATTCGATTTCATTACAGAAAATCACTGGGATAGCCTCTGTTAAGTAGAAAAGTGTGAGGAAGTGTGACGATTGCTAGACGCTTGTCTTGAAAGTTTTAATAAGCCAAGTCGCGATTGACAACGGTCCTAAAAGGCAGTGAGCGCTGTTTTCCTTATTTGAAAAAGGACTTCAGACTTCACTGTATCTTAGCAAACACCATGAAGAGCTACCAAAGTTACGTATCTATATATATTCCGTACGCTTACGGCAATCGCTTCGATCGAGAAAGACTTTATTATGGCCTTACAAGACTTCTTAAATAATAAAGTGATCTGATTAAAGTTTCGTACTCAAATCAAAAAGATAGAAGAGCGGACTTTTCTTTTAAATTATAAATTGTACAGGTAATGTTACAGTAACTGTTATTTAGAAATTTATTGGGTAAAGATTTTTTTAATTTTTCTACAGTATGAATGGGCTTTAACGGTCCATGGGCAATGCTCTCTATTTTTGCAACACACACGCGCAACTTTATTCACGATTAAGGAGGACGTCTTTGCGTTCTGCGACATGTTACAAGCAGCATTGCACACATCATGTTGGAGTCGTGAGATGGTTAGGGAGAGGTCAACACACACACTACACACACACCATATTAGACACACACACGACGCACACACATAGAACAACACACATTATATACCGATAGCCCGAGCCCGTAGGTACTTAGTATATATATATAGTATATAATATATATATACTATAGCTATATATATATATGTATATCATATATATATATATATTATATATAGTATATATTATTATTATATATAATATATATATATCTCAGATGGCGGCTTCCTGCTTCGTTGCCTGTTTGTGCAACGACCACTTTTTTATATATACTTCCTATATCTACGATATTTTGTTTTTTAATTTTTGTCAGAAAAGTTTCACATTCTCATATATAGTATATATATAATAATATACTATATATATGATACTATATATATATAATATATATACGTATATATAGTATATATATAATATATATATAATAGTTATATTATATATATCTACTATTATAATTAGTTAGATAAGGCGTTAAGGAAGTATATATAGGTTGCGAGTTGTTCTTCGCCGAGTCTGCAATTAATATACTGCAACTATTCCTTAATGAAAATATTTTATACTGAAGCGAAATATTTTGAAATGTTTTAAAAATAGATTTGCAGCAAATTCAGGTTAAATTCAAATAAAAGCTTTCGTTGCAGGGCCTGTCTCAACTCGTTTTGAAAAATAAACGATATAAAAAAAATTTGTTCGCTCTATCTTTTTATTTTATACTTTTCTTGTGAAGCGCAATTTCGAGTATAGTATATATATTATATATATTATAGTATCTATAATTATATATATATAGTATATATATAATATATATATAATATATAATATATATAGGGTATATATATATGAGTCTGTAGTATACCTAATATATCTGTCATTATACTATATATATATATATATATATATATATATATATATATATATTTATACATTATTATTCTTATTTATTATTTTATGTCATTATACTATTATTATTATTATTTAATTAGGTTATTATTATTATTATTATTATTTATAATTATTATATTATTATTATTATTATTAATTAGTTATCATATTATTTATTATAATAAGGGCTTCAAGGGCCTGCGACGTACCCTCACTGTAGCATCTTCGTCAATCGTGGGGTTCATCCCTGAGCAAAACAGCAACCATACATCTTACAAAACCCCGCCATTCCATCCTATTATGCACCATTTTTTTGCCTTTGCTAAATTCACACTACTTCGCCTCTGCCCACTCAAGCTTCCTACTCCTTCAGGCATTCTTTACTGACTCAATCCACTTTTTCTTCGTCTCCCAGCCGGTATCGATTCCCAACACACGTCAACACTTACCACTATACATTCACTTAAACCAACTGACTATCATCCCATCACTATCCAAATGACCAACCATACTAAATGGTACTCGTCGTATTCTCATCATTTACTCATTTCTTCACACCCCACAACCCTCTCTAATACGTTCATTCCCTCATTTTATCATTCGTCCCACACCTAACACACCGCTAAGATTGTCCATCCGAATACATTGTACTTTATAGATCTATACCTCTTATTCCAGACCATACGTTTTCACTACTGTACATTAACACAGGTAACAACAATATCCTTCATGCAAGACCCTCATAGCTGCACTCAAACAATTAAGGTCGCTTTTACATCTACCAAGGAATTTAATTCAGTACGAGCTACCTTCCTACCATTCCACAACGGTTCTTAACTAAACTCTCCATCCTACCGTTCTGTTTTCATTCCAACATATATCCAGCTAAATATTTAAATCTCAGCCTTGTTCCCAGTTGCTGCACCATCCACACATTAACGGCGCAACGAGGACTGTCTTCACTCACAACCATAGACTTGCTCTTATCTACGTTTACTTTCAAACCACCTCTTTTAACACACCCTGCAAAACCTCCCTCTATCAATCATCTATCAATTATTTGTCAGATAAAAAGCATAGATTTACATTCTCCAGGACATCTAATTGTTGACCAGTCACGGTTATCTTCTTTCTGAGAAAAGATATAATAGAAACCCTGTAAGTGTAACACTTTCATTGCACATTAAAGAAACTTAAAACAGAACCATCTATAATTTATAGCCTAGAAAGAATTTCGCTCTAAGTGTCTGGAGCCATAGCTTCTTATAACGATTTCATTAAGAAAAGTCATTGGAAGCCTCTCTTAGTAAAAGTGTGAAAACTATTGAACAGTTTTACATAACATTCCGATGACAACCGTCCAAAGCCAGAGCGAGCTGTGTTTCGCTTATTATAAAAAGGATTAAAACGAGCTTTCTGTTAGAAACACCATTGGAGGCAAGTTAAGTACTTTCCGGGACCGTTAGCACAATGCTTTCGATCGAGGAAGACTTTATTATGGGCATAAAAGCCATTTTAATAATAAAAGTGATTGATAGATTTTTGCTCAATCAAAAGAGTAGAAGAGCGCGACTGTTCCTTTTAAATAAAATTGGTAAGGTAAGTTACATAACTTTTTTTTAAAATTATTGTAAATTTTTTTAATTTTCTAGATTACATGCTTTACGGTCATCAATGCCCTCTTTTTTTGAAACACAAAATGTCTACGCACCTCACGCGCACACCACACACACACACACACAGCACAGTACGATTGCTCCACTAATAATATACACACGTTCCAGCACAGCATTTATACTATATATAAATACTATAGTATATATATATATATTATATAATATATATATACTGTACTATAAATATAGTATATTATACTATAATATTATATATACTAATATTATTATCTAATATTATATATATCAGTGGCGGCTCCTGCCTTCCGTTGCAGTATGTTTGTGCAAGCGACGCACTTTTTTTTGCCAATATCATACGATATTTTGTTTTTTAATTATTGTGATGGTTTCGGGCTCATAAACATATAAAATGATATATATATATAGTATATGATAGTATAATAGTATAGTCGTGTATATGATGTTATTAGTCATGTAACTAGTATATTATAATAAGTATATATATAAGAGCTATATATACCTATATATTATGTATCAAGCTTATATTTATAGTTATATATTAGTATAACTAATATAATATATATAGTATACTATATTATAAATATATACTATATATATATATATATTATATATATATGATATTATAGTATATATAGTTAGTATATATATAGTATAGGTATACTATATTATATATATATATATATAGTATAATATATTATAATGTATAGTATATATATATATATCATACATAGAATTTAGTATATAATAATATATATATATATTATATCTACTATTTATATATATATATATATATATATTATAGTATATAATATATATAGCGAATAAGAAGTATATATAAGGCTTCGATTTATTAACATAACATTATACTGCAACTTTCCTTAACTGAAATATTTTATACTGAACAAAAAGCATTTTTGAAAATTGTTTTAAAAATGATTTAACATTGACTAAATAGGGAAAACCACAAATAAAACTTCGTTGCAGGGCCTGTCTCAACTCGTTTTGAAAAATAAAGGGGATTACCTCAAAATTTGTTCGTCTATAATTTTTTATTTATATGTTTCTTGTGAAGCGCAAATTTATCGATATATGAGTATCATATAGTACCTAATTATAATCATATATATATATATATATATATAGTAGTATACCTTAGTAATAGATATATTTAATATATATATATTATATACTATATATATATATATATATATATATTCTATATATATATAATATACTATTATATTATATAGTATATTATAGATAGTAGTATATATAATATATATATATATTATATATATTATATCAGTGGCGGCTCGTGACCGAAACATGGGGAAGGCACTTGCAATATATGATATATATATATAATCTATAGTATTATATATAGGTATATATGATACTTATGATATATATATATAGTATTATATAGTATACTATATATTATACAAAATAATATCATATAAATATTTATCTGATATATATATGAGTATAGTACCGTAGTATATGATAATATATAGTATAATATTCATAAGCTAAGTACTATAGTATATATATATAATATATATTTATTATATTATAGAAACTTATAATTGATAGTACTATATATATAGTAATATATATACTATTTTAACAGTGAAAAGTTTACTTCTTCCTCTTATTGTCCTCGGCTGTTCAAAACGGCGCGAGAGAATAGCTTATTTAACTACGAGATTATTCGGTAATTTCTATATTTATACATGAAACTAACTTTCCATTCGTAAACACCATTAGTCAAAAAAGACTTTATAAATAATAGAATTTTAACATAACTTTACAATTCAATCAATAATTAGAATTTTATAAATTTTCTTGTCCACTCAGAAGTTACCAACCCTACAATAATTTAAAACGGAGGAAGTTTCTCTTTAACGGCATCTATAGTTCTACCCATACTGTCGCGTACGGCAATTACAGCTGGTCTCAAGAGTCATACTACTCTCCTTTTAATCTGCATTGTGGCGTGATCCAAAAGCCTTGCAAACCAGTTATATTCTTCATCGTAGTTTCCAAATTTCAGCATATCACAAAACCACGTATGCATTCTTAATGTTATTGGCAAACACACTTTCATCATGAGGGAGGATGGTTTCTACCTTGCAGATTTAGTGTAAAACCTTAGACTGATTGACAGGTGATGCCAAAATACAGCCTCTAATGCACACTTAAAGATCTATTACGGTGCGTGAACTTAAGCGCTGTTGCCGCCGCATGAGTCCCACATCTGGGAGCTTTTTCCTTCGCCTCTTACACCTTGGCAATCCGGTCTCCATCTATATAGTAAATTTTAGTATAACTCTCGGTGCTCTCTCTCTCTCGGATATCTCTCTCTCTCTCAGGTCTTTTTCCCTCGATATATGTAGTATTATATATATATAGTAATATAGTATATAGTTATATATAGTATATATATATAGTAATATTATAGTGTATATATAATTATATAATATACATATATATACTAGGTATATACTATAGTTCTATATATATATATATATTATATATATATATATATATATATATATAATTATATTACTATCTTTACGTTAATCAGTATACTAATTGTTTATATATACCTAATTATAGTATATTATATATAATACAAAAGAATTATTTTAAATAAGTTTTTTTATTTAATGTTTTGAGTTTTTTTAAAAAATAGTTTTCTTTATTTTGTTTCCATATTTATTGGCAAGGGCAACTCTCTTACAGAGTGTAGAGAGTTGCCGAATATTTGGGACGGGATTTATTTTGAGAGACGGCTCGACGAGCGAGGCTTTGTGGACAACGCTCACTCAATATAGACAAAGTAAGAATATAGGTGTATCTGTTTTACGATTGCCATGACACGGCAGTGTTTTTAAAAGCATTATATGATTAGCTCTCTAGTGAGTGGCGCTAATTAGCGAATGCCTGAGCCCGTCAAGTGATTCATATAGAAATAATGTTCGGAGAAAATAAATGAATTTAATGTAAAATTAGCGTCTTGGTTTTAATATTTTTAAAAGATTATTTTAAATAGTAATAATAGTAATTGTGAATAATTTTAATTACATTAGTTTCTGTTTATTTTTTTTTAGAGCGAGGCCCGGCCGTCCTGTGCTTCCCACGCGTAAAGCCGCGCCTTGCCTAGCTATATATATCTATACTATATAATATTATATCATAGTATAATATATATATATGTACTTATATATACAGTGAGTATTATTAGTATACTAGGAGGCATACTACTATATATATTTATTGATTATGGCAATATTTATTATTAAATTATTATTCATTATTATTAATTAATTAAATTATTATTGTTATTATTATTATTATTTATATTATTATTTTATGCTATTATTATTATTATTATTGATAATAAAGGCTCAAGGGAACTGGACTCACTGTAACATCTCGTCAATGTGAGGGTTCATCACCGCTGAACCAAACCAGCAACCATACCTCCTTACAAAAGCCCGAAATTCGCTCCTATTATGCCCCTTTCTTGCTCGCCTCTGCCAAACTCACATCCTCTCCTCCAGAGCATATCTTTACTGACTCGCAATTCCACGTTTTTTCTTTCGTCTCCCAGCCGTCGATTCCCACACACTACACCCTATGACACACCGCGTTTAACCAACGCGAGCTATCATGCCATAGCCTATCCACATGACCAAAACGCATACTAATGTCATCTCTGTTTATTCTCTCATTTATCATTTCTTCAGCACCAACAAACCCGCCCTAATACGTTTCTGATCCTCAATTTATCTAATTCGTAGCCCACACCTAACACATACGGGGCCTAAGAATGTCGTCCACTTCTCGTTTAATACATTTGTATCTTTTCGATCTATCACCCTGCTTATTCAACGCATAGATTATTCACTGGGTACATTAACAAGGTAACAACATACCTTTCATAGGCAAGACGCCTAATAGCGCACTACACATTAGTCTGTGTTCAATCTACCAAGGGATTTAATAGCAACGACTACCTTCCGCTACCATTGTACACAACTTTCTTACTAAACCTCTCCATCAGATCCGTTCTCTTTTTCATCCAACATATATCCTATAATATTAAACTCAGACACTTTGTTCCAGTTGCTCACGCATCGCAACATAACCTTCACCCCAGGGACTGTCTTCACTCACAACCATCAACTTGCTCTTATCTACGTTTTTACTTTAAACGCACTCCTTTTACACCCTGCAATCCCTCTTATCATCATCTCTCAATTATTTTGGTCAGATAGAAAAGATAGATTTACATTCTCAAGGACATTTAATTGTTGCCACGTTATTTCTTTCCTGAGAAAAATGTGACTAGACCAACACAACATGTAAAGTAAATACCACTTTCATTGAGCCATATACAGAAGGAACTTAAAACAGATAATCGTATAATTTACTAAAGCCTACAGAGAACTTTCGACTTACTGCTCTGGAAGCCATAGCATTTATTTCACGATGTGACATTAACAGACATAATCACTCGGAAGGCCTCTTTTGTCAAAAGTGCTGCAGATGATTTTCTCCGGGGAATACGCAAAATCCATTCGTTACCAAGCACGAAAGCATTGTCTTCCTATTTAAAAGGATTAAAACCTTTTCTTAGAAAACACCAATGAGGCAAGTAAACGACTTGCCACCTTAGCAATGCTTTCCGATCGAGAAAGACTTTATATGGGCAATACAAGATTTTAATAATAAAGTGATTGATAAATTTTGCTGCAATTTCAAAAGATGAGAAGAGCGGAACTTTAGGCTTTTTCTCAATAAAAATTTGTAAAAGGGTAAAGTGTAGCATAACTTTTTTATTAAAAATTGAGTGCCTAAAATTTTTTAATTTTTTCTGAGATTAACTTGCTTTACGGTCATCAAGACTGCATTCTGCTTTTTTGAAAACACAAGCTCACGCGGTGTCCCGCACTCACGGCGCCAACACACACTCACAGCATATAAGTTTTTCGACCCATACATAACACACATCGTATATAGTAGTATATATATATATATACTATCCGTACGTATATATATATATATAGTATTAATTATATATATATATTATATACTATATGAATATATATTGTTGTGTGTGTGTGTGTGAAGTAAACATGCAGAATGCAACTAACCTGAATATTTTTTAGGAGACGTGGAGCCGCGCTGCAATATAGATACTATACTAATATACCGGATATATATTACGTATTATCTGTATATATTATGTAATTATATCGAAGGTAGCATATATACAGGGCTATATATAATATAGTTAGTATAATTATTATTAATATAGGTACTATACTATATATATTGATAGTGATGAGGGTGAATATAGTATAGATATATTTAGTATGGCGGGGGGCCAGTATTTTATAGCGATATAGAAGATCTATATAACCGCGATAATCGTCACATGGCAACTCTTAACCAGGGCAGTGGCGTCATAATGAGTAGAACTTTTTAATTAAAACTTTAAAAGTAATACGTTTCCAGCGTTGTCGGTGGATTTTTTTTATTTTACGCTTCATTCAGTGTAGTGAAGTGATAGTGCCCAATTCTCCCAGTTCTGCTTGCGATCCTCTGGTCATATACCCTCCTTGAGCGCATAGCAAGCAGGTGTCTCGTCATCAGCACTTTTTGAACGATAGGGATTGTTCCTTTGGCCACTGCGTTCGCACTCCAAGCCCTCGCCTGATGTGGAATGAGGGCTTTTGAGAGAGGAACAATAGCCAAAAAGCTTTAGTAGGTCAAGGCGTCTGATGGGAAGAAAGTTAGGTGGTGAGTTTATGCGGGTACCGAACATTGCAGATAAGGACGGCCCAACAGTACAGAGCAGCTGAAGGAGAGGACATGGAAGAGAGGGACTACTACTCAAGCATCTGTGATGCGGATCGATTTTAACACCTGAAGGTACTCAAGGTCAACGTCATCAAAAGAATACAACCCAAGAGTAAAGCTGCTCTCTATTGTAAATAAGTGCTGACAGGCGAAATTGTGCAGACCCAGTCTGTCTACGACCCTATGCTTTTAACAATGGAGAAGGTGCTCATCTGAATCCTGTTTATTGCGTCCCACACTGCAGTACCAGTCGCAGCCGGCTGCGGTGGAGTGTATTGGTTCTCGTCCCTTGGCAAGATATGCTACAGAGGCCAAGAGGAGATTAGGCTCTGTCAAGATGAAGAACTCTTAATGCTCATGTTATGAAGGGACATACAAATGCTCGCAGAAGGCTGAACCTAGTATCTATCTAACTTTGTAATTTTTATATTTTGCCCTTCTCCTTTACGGTCTTTGGTTTAAAAACAAAACCGTCCTACCTTGAATTCAGATTATGTAATTACGATCGGCAGTCTTTCTAAGTGGGTGATCGGCTAATGCCAGGCGCGATGACCGTGACCCTTTTTCAGGACGGTTGGAAGGCCTCGAGGGGGGCGGTAATTGGGCATAGAAAAAAATCGAGGGGTGTTTGAAGTTGTTTAGCCGGGGCGATGGCCTGATTTGGTAATTTTCATGCTACTTAAGATATTTTAGAAATCTCAGCTTAAATTAAAACCTACTACTACCAACACTGCGAATTATTTAGTAATTGTTAGTTCATATTTCTGTCTGCGCTCTGTATGCATCTGGTATAGGAATTTTAATTGGTTATGTAGACTATATGTAGGCGTAGCTCGTATATTATATAGTAATCATAGTAGGTCGAGTCGTACAGCTAGTACTATATAGATACTAGTATATGATATAGTATATTATTAAAACTTTAACTATATACTGATGGAGAATTATTATATACCTACCTATTATATATATAGGTGTAGGTATAATATCCGGCAAGTACTTATATACATATATATTATTATATAATAATATTTATTATCAGATATATAATAGTATCACTGTAGTAGCTATACTATACTATATCTTAGGTGATCTGGAGACACTTTTCAAAAAGTAGTGTTAATTTAACTTTAAAGTGAAAAGATAGAAAACTAGGTATTGAATGTAAAATCGTCGTTTCAAATAATGGAGGAAAAATTTGTATAACTAATAATGAAGAAGAGAAATCGTTTGCATGTTACCGACGAGGCGTACTTCGGGCTGTCTTTTGTCTTCTTCTTCCCATTCATTAGTTAAACTTGTTAAAAACTCATCAACAATTAGTTGATCACTATAATTTGTTATTATGTACTTGTAACTTGATGTTTGTTTAAAATTGAAAATTGATTGTCTTGGTTTTAATTGGTAATAAAAGATATGTGCGGTTGAATATTATAGGCACAAGTTGCGTTTTAAGTTGCTCTGCGACTGGTAAGAGAAGTCTCGTTTAGAGGATGCTAAGGGTTGTTAAACTGCTAGACGCGAGACTAATATCCAAGACACCTATGAATTAGCAATTTAATTAAAGATAATGATATGTCATTTGGTGTGGTTTTTAATATTGTATTTTGGATAATGAAACGGGGATACACGAGGTTAAAGATTTTCGTGGAAAGAGTACAAAAATTGGGGGGCCGCTTGAATATAATTGATTTCACAACAGGTGGGCGGTAGACGAATTAGGTTTGAGAGAACCTCAGCATTATAGAATCTATAACATCAGAGCATATTTGAATTTTAAGAGAAGTAATTAGATATGTTATTATAAACAAAATACTGAGAAGCAAGGGACAACATTAAATTTATTTAAGGTAGATAGAAGTGTCACATGTTTACCTGCATATGTTTGATGACGTACACGTAGCAACATTCCAGTATTTTCTGGATACGTGCGGTAAAAGAAAACTGACAAATTTATATTATAATCTATAAAATCGGTGAAAAGACAAGATGTATAAATTTTGGATTTTTAACATTTTACTAAAACCAAAGTCGTTTTTTTTTAACATTTTATTTTATAATTTAAAATGAATACATAAAAATATTGGATTGTATCGATGTTATTCGGTTATCCGGGTTGGGATCGGGCGATATTTTTATAGAGTTATCGGACTATCGGTTATTCGATGATAAGGTTTCGCAGTTTAGATCGACTTTATCGTTATCGCGCATAACATTTTTCGTCTTATCGTGGCCACCTATGTTTTATATAGTTTAAGTAAATACCTATATAGCATATAGTATTATATACTATATACTAGTATATATATTATATTTATATATATTAGTATATATATATATACCGAGTATGATTATATATATATATATATGTATATATATATATATATATAGGTATTAACTATATAGTTATATATATATACGTATATGATATAACGTTACGATGGGCATAGGCAGGGGGCGTGGCAAATGCTTGGCGAATAAAAATTTATGAACCTTATAAGTTTGCCAGACCGACGTTTTTAAGGTTTTAGTAGTAGAAAAACTGAAAATAATGCCATCAATCCGATAGTATAAATTGAAAGTATGTAAATTAACTAATTATCGCCCACGTTACACGCTTATACGTTATTCTTTTATAAAGGTCTTTAATGTGTTTTAGTTTCATAATTGGCTTAAAGCTCCAACTACGCTATGGGTGCTTTTAATACAGTTAGGACTTCTTCTGACATTATGTCTGCCGCGTAGAATTCTTCAGTATGTCGACTAGCATGTTGGCGAGCTGCTGGAAGCTGTTAAATCATTTCAGCTGCAGACACCACATTAAAAATATTACAGCAATTTTGAAGACCATACATTTTAAATATATAGCGGTATATATATATGATATATAGTATATATAGATATATTTATTAGTATATATATAAGGTATTATATATTATATATAATATTATATATAGATATATTATTTATATAGTATATTATATATTATATTATTATATATAGTATATATATATTAGTATATAGTAGTGGCGCTCGCTGGCTCAATGAATTCTTGAGTAGGCCAAGATCAAAAGTATATATAATAGCTATATACGGCTATATATATGTATATATATATATAATATGATACTTTCTTTCGTAATTCTCTTATCCTATATACTATATAGGTATAAGTATATAGGTTAAATGATATAGTATATATATTGTAATAATAATATATGATACTAGCGTATAATATATATAGCGACGGTGACGGAGATGTGGTTATTACCGGCCAGTGAGAATGCCAGAGTGAGTACTACATACTGTCTATAATAGTATAGTATATTAAGGTGTGACTTATAGTACTGTACAGTATGATCATAGTAATATAGGACTATACTATATACTATATATTAAAATTACAGTATATATATACTATAGTATAATATATATAATAATAGATAATATATAAGTATATATATTATTATCTACTATAGCTACTTATGAATATATATAGATGTATAGCATACCGACACTGTGGAGTGTATAGAGTCAATAGTATAATATACTATATCTATTAGTAACTATACGTTATATAAATTATATAATACTATATACCGCATATTCAATTAATACTTTGAGTACTGCGAAGGGATAGTAAGGGTAGGTAATATAAGGTAGTATAGATTAGTAAGTGATATATAGATACTATATAATATATACTAGTACTTATTCTAATATAGTATAGTAGCGTACTGACTATACTAATACTGGTTATTAGGTTCATTATAGTTCGTACTATATATATATATCAGGCCTATTATGTACTATACTGAGTATGACAGAATTGCTATGTTTTTTGGTACTTCTACATTTATTCTATAAAGAAGATGCAAATTTTCGTTAGGCTTTGTTGAAATGGTCATTCATTATACAATCACTCCACTGTTCTGTGCATACATATCTCTTTACATGTTTTGGGAATTTTAATATGGGGCTAGCAACCTCAGGAACAGAATTTTAAGCAAATATTTTAATGAACACTCATCTAGAATCGAATACGAATCCAATATACTCGTATTTTATAAATCTAAAAGCTTCGCGGATTATTAAAAACACACAAAAATCAGTAATAAATTACAGATATTTAATAAAATAATCTGAAAGCGTATTATTACTACTTCACACAGATAGCATCCCACTCAGATTTATAATAAGGTAGCCTAGAGAGAACGTTGGGAGCCTCACACAGCGAGTCTGGCTAGCTCTGATTCGCAGAATGAAGACCACGATGACTTTTGTACGAAAATTATACCTGCGATTAAATTAGAGTCGTATACAGAGATATCAAGTTAAGCATGAGAAACTTAAGCTATTAGTTCATTAATATTATTATATTTTATTATTTGACTTGCACTAACTGTAATTTAAACCATCTCTAGCATATCAATAAAAGATAGTGACTGCTAGCAAGAGCTCAGAAAGGCAGAAGTGACAGGAAGAAATAGAGGTTGCTGAGAGCTAAAGAAAACGGAACTTATTATTTTTTAACTTCGGAAATTAATAGTTCCTCCGCTGTGAGTGTAAGTGATTGAAAAAGGAATTCGGAGTTGAAATTTGGAGAGGCGCTCAACGCAGGTTCGCCTTCGAACGAGAATGTTATACCTTATAGTACCGTATATATTATATCTATATATATAGATATGTATACGATATATATATATATTATAGCTATATATTATATACCGGTATAGATATATAGAGTGTACGGTGACGTATATGAGTATGGAGGGTATAGTTATATATATAAGGTATATATATATACTATATAACTTAATTAAACTAAATATATATACCTGATAAGTGAGTATAGATATATATATATAGTATAGTATATATATATAAGTGTAGTAGTATATATATGTATATAATAATATATATGATATATAATATAGGCCGAGGGTTATATTAATTCACTTGCTTCGCACTTTTCTAATATTTTTTTCGTTGGCACTAACAAGGACGAAGTAGGCGTTGCCCTATCTGCTGCTACAACGGCGATAACCGCCAGCTGGATCTATATATACCACTCACTCAGCTCAGGTAGGTATAGTATTATAATATTATAATATATATATATATATGATATACGAGTAGTTATATATATAGTATGGTAATACACTCCGATAGTATATAGCTAAACTAGGTTAGTACTAAGCAGTTATATATATTATAGTCGGCAGACTGAAGTTCAGTATAGCAATATATAGTAGGGATATATATATATATAGGGTGATAATCACCCAACCCTGTTGCCCCCTAAGACTCAAAGTCCTGCCTACGCTCCCATATAGTATAGTGATACGTATCAGTACCGTATACGTATATATATTTACGTATATGGATAGGTACATATATATCTATAGCAGTATATAGTAATCTAGTAGTTATTATATTTAATATATCATACCAGTATATCAGTGCGGCTTTTGAGGTAGGACACGAAGTAGCGGGCCAACGTGCTGTATTTATCTTTGTGGGAACCCAAAAAATAACTTAAAAAGTCAGCATAAATACTAGTTATAATATGACCAGTAGTAGCGTAACGTATATATAATACTATATGTATACGCTATGAGAGCTATGATGATCTATGAATAGAGGGCTTGACGGTGAGTGAGATCTATAGAGCTTGATAGGTAGTGACCGGAGCCGGGTATACGTGCCTAATAGTCACGGTAGTGCATGGTGTGGTGCTGGTGCAGTGGGCGTGTGCGCGGCCGTCTAAGGCTAAGGTAAAGGAGTGGGCGCTGGTGAGAGTGTAGGCGGTAGTGCTAGGTAGGTGACGGGTGTCATAAGTTCTCAGAGGTATGTATAGGTAGATATATTATCATATAGGGGAGAGTAGTGGACGTATATATATAATATATATCTAATATATATATATAAGTATATATATAGATATATAGTGAGAATATATAGTATATTATATAGTATACTATATATATATAGGGTATATAGTTAGTTATATAGTATAATTTCGCGTTTTAAAGGCTCTCTGTACGCCCGCCGACGTGAATTTCACTTGATTCTCATTTTTAATATAGGCGATCACTGACAACTTTTACTTCCTATGAGTCAAAAAAACAAATTCCGTGTTTTTAAGGCTAGGAAGACTCCGTACTGTGTGTGCCACGTTACTCAGTAGGCAGTTATTGTTTTTTAAACAAATTTCCAAAAACGAAAGAAAAATTGATCTTGCCTTTATAATGGGTACATGTAACTTGATGTAAGTACAATATCATATGAATTTTTTCATATATATATATATATTATATATATATTATTAATATATATATATATATATATATATCATAGTATATATATAATATAATATATATAATATAAGTAATATATTATATATAATATCTATAAATATATATATGGGCGGATAGTATAGTATTAATATTTTTTATAGTATAATTTAATATAGTATAGTATTTAATATATATACTATATATATATAGCTATAGTATATATACTAATATACTATTATATATATATACCTAATATAGCATATACTATAATACTATATATAGTCCGTACTTAAGTTATATACGTATATACTATAGATATCTATAGCATATATATGGAATGGCAAAATTGCACTTTCAAATACCATTTTGTGCCGTTTGTTTGTGTCACCCAATACCACCATCGCTTGCCTGAGTCCACGTGCCTGAGTCGCACACGACTCAAGGTGACTCGGTTCGGAACAAAAAGGGGAGGGAGAAGGGAGAATATTATATAATATATATATATATATAGTAATATATACGCTATATATATATATAGCTAATCTACTATACTATATACTATATATATGATATATATTATATATATTTATATTAAATCTGTGTCCTATATACTAACCGGCACTTTTTTATCATGAACCTAAACTTAAAAGGGGTACAGTTGAACCTAACCTAGACGGATTCACGTTGCATAGCAATGAAACATAACCTAGATGGATTTACGTTGCTAGTTCAGGTTATCTAAGGTAATAAAGTTTGCTATATATATATATATATATATATATATATATATATATTATCTATATATATATAGGTACTGTATATATATATAAACTATAAGTATATATAAATATGATAGTAGTATATATTATCGATAGTATATATAAATATATATAGTATATATATATATATATATATATATATATATAATATATAATAACTAGATATCTTTATAATATAGATATTAATACTATATTATAAATATTTATTGTAAAATTGCTATAATATATCTAATATATACTATGATATATATATAATGTTCTACATAGGTATGAAATCTGTACCCTCAAAAATCTAATGAAATTAATTCATATTTTTACAGAATAACGAACCTTCTTAATATTTACTTCTTACACCTAACAATATTGTAACCAGAACTAAAAAAATTAATAAAAAAGTCACTTAAAGTACAAAATCATTGTAGCATATTTGTCAACAATGTTAACATATATATATATATATAATCTAGTAGTAATATATATATATATTATATAATATATATATATATATATATATATTATATATAGTAATGATATAATATATGTATATATAGTATTATATATATTATAATATTATAGCTAAGTATATATATATATATTATATAATTAGTATAATATTAGTATTATAGTAATAATATAGTATATATATATATATACTTTATAGCATATATATGTGATATATATATATATTATATATATATAATATTATATAGTATATATATATATATATATTATAATATATATAATATTATATATTATATAGTCTATATTATATATAAGTATATATATTGTTATACAATATCTCTATTTTAGTATGTTTGGACAGTAAAAGCTCCCTTTAGTGACTCACGTAGGCTACCGTACAAAGTGACTTGCTTTGTGTATACAGACAAACGCACAAAAGGTGATTTGAAACTGCAATAATACCCTATTATATATTATAATAATTATACTGTTATATTATTAAAAGTTAAATATATAGCTAAGTATAATATATATATATAATATATATATATACTAGTATACTAGTATATATTATAATATGGTATAATATAGTATATATATATAGTATATATAGGATATATATATAATCATATAGTAATATATGGTTGTGAAAAATTTGTTTCTAGCAAATTTATATGGAGAAATAGAACTAGGAGATTGTATAGTTGTAAACTTTTAAGCTCAGCGTTCACGCCTTGGTTGAAACTTAATGTGCTAAGAATATTAATATTTAAATAATAAATGTAATTTAGTCTTCCAAATTGATACCTAGAAAGGTTTTCGTGAGGGGGAGGGGAGGTTCTGTTATTTTATGAGATCGGTTGTTTCCTTTATATTTTAATTTACTCGATCGTTGGGAAAAAAATTAAACTAAACTTGTAAAATATTTCTCTTTTAAAAAGTAATGCAAGCTATGTAATAAAGATCCCCAAAATTTCAATTTTATAATGGTTGTCGTGGAGATCCTTACCAATAATATCGATCTCAACTAGAGGTGTAGTGGATATCCGCATCCACACATGCGGATATTCGCATCATCTTTCTCTATCCGCATCCGCATTCGAATCCGTATGATTTTTTTTGGCGGATAGTGAGTAGTATTGGTACAACCTGGGCGATACCACCCTTTTCGATATGAATGAATAGAGATATATTAGGGTTATATGGAGGATTGATAGCCCGAAGGGCTGTCAATCCGACAAACAGACAAAACCGAAGGTTTTGTCTGTGTTTGTCTGTGTTTGTCTATGTTTGTTTGTGTTTGTTTGTATTATTTATTATTATTTATTATTATTAAGTCGAAGAAATTATGATCACGAAGTGATCATAATTTCGAGTTGTGTTGTGCTTTGACTCCGACTCCGACTCCGACTCCGGCTCAGGCTCAGGCTCCGACTCCGACTCCGGTTCCGGCTCCGGCCGCGGCGGCGGTTTGGTTTGGTTCAGACATCGCGTTAGTGTTGATCCTGTCGTGTATATTTATTATTATTATATTATTATATATTATTATTATTATTAATTATTATTATTATTATTATTATTATTATTATTATTATTATTATTATTATTATTATTATTATTATTATTATTATTATTATTATTATTATTATTTTTATTTTTTTCACCGAGGTTTCTTCTTCGCATCCAGTTCTAAGTCCAATATATATCTAACACGGTTTTAGGTAATTAAAAACAGCCGTATAAACGACAAGTTGGGTGTTCCTTATAAAGGGTTATCGAAGGTCGTAGAGTTCGATATGATGGTTATAAGACCGTACAGGGTGTCTAGGATCCCCCAGAAGGGATCCACCCAAACATTAAATATGATGTAGAAGCTGAAACTTGATATACAACCTTTTTAGGTTGTATCTTAGGTGTATACGGGGTAAAATGACCGATTTGATCAAATTCGGGGACGAGCCCCACCAAATCTGAAATATTGACATAGAACGATGAAACTCGGTATACAACCTTCTGAGGATGTATCTTAGATGACCCCGGGTGTAAAATGACTGTGGGTGCCAGACGGGGTACTCACCCCAAAATCTGAAATATTGACATTAGAACAACGAAACTTGATATACAGCCTTTTTAGGTTGTATCTTAGATGGTATCCGGGGTAAAATGACCGATTTGACCAAATTCGGGGACCAGAGCCCCACCAATCTGAAATATTGACAGTAGAATGATGAAAACTCGGTATTTACAACCTTCTGAAAGGATGTATCTTAATGACCCAGGGGTTAAAAATGAACTGGTGCCCCAGACGGGGTACTCACCCCAAAATCTGAAATATTGACATAGAACAACGAAACTTGATATACAGCCTTTTTAGGGTGTATCTTAGTGTATCCGGGGTAAAATGACCGATTTGACCAAATTCGGGGACCAGCCACAAAACTGAAAATAAATTGGACATAGAATGATGAAAACTTCGGTATCAACCTTCTGAGGAGTATCTTAGATGGACCCAGGGTGTAAATGACTGTGGGAGTGCCCAGGACGGGTACTCACCCCCAAAATTCTGAAATATGACATAGAAACAACGAAAACTTGATATACAACCTTTTTAGGTTGTATCTTAGATGTATACGAGTAAAATAACCAATTTGACCAAATTCGGGGACCAGCCACACAAAAACTGAAATATTAACATAAAATGATAAAAATCGGTATATACAACCTTCTGAGGATGTATCTTAGATGACCCGGAGTGTAAAAATGACTGTGTTTTCGGTAGCCCCAAAGGGGGGTCTCCGGGACCCCAAACTTGAAATATTGACATAGAACAACGGAAACGTTAGATATGACAACTTTTTAGGGATTGTTCTTAGCATGTATCCGGGGGTAAAATGACGATTTAGAACCAAATTCGGGGGGACCAGCCCCACAAAACTGAAATATTGACATAGAACTAGAAAGATGAAACTCGGGATATACCTTTCATATCTAGTACCCATATCAATATATGGGTTAAATATCGTTCACATTCCCAAAGGGGGGTCACAGCCCACAAAATGAAATATTGGCGTAGAAAACGAAAACTTAGGGATACAATCTTCTTATGATGTATCCTCGATACAGAAAAAAAAAAAAAAAAAAAAAAAAAAATAAAAAAATTTTAAAAAAATTTTTTTTTAAAACAATTTTAAAAAATTTAAAAATTTTTTAAATTTTAAAAAAAATTAAAAAAAAAAACAAAAATAAAAATATTTTATTCTTTTTAAGTTTATAACTTAAAAAATTTACGTTTTTATATAAATCAAATACCCTTTATAGCCTCTGGAGCCTCTGGAAGCCTCTTGACGGGCATGCCTCCTCCCCTCCCTCTCATCCTTCTATAAACCTTCACGCCCCCTCGCCCATCTATGATCTAGTGATTCATGTCATATTCTGTATTAACATAACACAAAACTTTTATTTATTTTTCTAAAATAGCTTTAAAACATTGTTTTTACTAAATTTTTACGCTTTTCATATTTATAACTTAAGAAATTTGGGTTTTTACATACCCTAAACCTGTAAATCAGTAAATCAAACCACCCACCCCTCCCCCATCCCTACCCAAATCCTGGATATTTATACATTAGCATAGTAATATTTAACAAAATTTTATCATAACCTTGTCTAATTATCATACTGATCAATGAATATATGCTAACGTAACAAAGATCCATACTTAACAACAATAAAGTAACTAACATTGAGTGCAGAACGGAACCTACTTACACTTTTTCTAACATATCACTGATATTTTTACATTAACTAGTAATATTTAACAAAATTTATCATAACCTTGTCTAAATATCATACTGATCATTGAATATCATGCTACGAAACAAAGTTTTCACAAATCAATAAAGCAAACCATAGCATCACCTAAACATACGAATATAACGTGCATTTCACAAACCTAACACATCTTAAAACAGAATAAACAGTTAAATTAACAAGCTTTTCATACTAACAACAGTAAAGTAACTTACATTGCATACAGAACGTAAACCTACTTACACTTTTTCTTAACATATCACTGATGTTTTTACATTAAACAGTTAACATTAACAAGCTTTCATACGTAACAACAGTATCTTACTGATCAATGAATATATGCTAACGTAACAAAGTTTTCATATTAATAAAGCAAACATAGGATCATATGAACTACGAATATAATGTACACTCACAATCCTAACACATCTTATACACGAATAAGCAGTCACCATTAACAAAGTTCAATACTTAACAACAGTGACATAACTAACATTTGCATACAATACGTAACTTATTCACACTTTTCCAAACATATCTCTAACATATCATTATTATTTTTGCACGAACATAGTAACATTTAACAAAATTTATCAACAATCTTGTGTTAATATCATACTGACCAGCGAAAATACGCTAACGCAGCAAAGATTTCACATCAAATAAGCTAAAACATATCATTAACCTGATTATAACAATATAATGTATAACAATAAATCGAACATACCCTATGCCTGAATAAATCACTAACATTAGCAAAGTTCCATACTTAACAACAGTAAAGTAACTACCGTTGCATACAAAAACGTAACCTATTCATACGTTTTCAAACATATCTCTAACATATCATTACTATTTTCGTATTAACACTGTAATATTTTGCATCACCGTACCTAATTATCATACTGATCAACGAATATATGCCAACGTAACAAAGTTTTTGGCTTAACAAAGCTAACATATCATAGTCTGAACCAAGAATATAACATACACCGAAAAACCTAACATACCTTAAACACGAATAAACAGCTAACATTAACAAAGTTCAATACTTAACAACAGTGAAGTAACTAGCAAAACATATAGAACGTTGCCTTTCACATCTTTTTTTCTTTTTGTTTTAAAAACTTTTATTTATTTTTAACTTTATTTCTTTAAAACTTTTTGTTTTAAAAAAACTTTTAGCTATTTTTAATTTTATTTCTTTAAAACTTTTTAGTTTTGTTTTTTTTTAAAAAAAAAAACTTTTAATTTTTAACTTTATTTCTTTAAAACTTTTTGTTTTTACTAAAAATTTTATTCTTTTTATGTTTATAACGTAAAAAAATTTACATTTTTACATAAACTAAAACAGTAAAACAGTAAATAACAAAGCTTTCATATCAATAAAGCTAACATAACATAACCTGATGCAAGAATATAATGTATAACATCAAACCTAACAAAAATACCATACTTGGCAACAGGAAAGTAACTGACGTTGCTTACAGCCCGTACCATATTCACACTTTTTTTCAAACAGATCTCTAACATATCACTATTATTTTACATTAACATAGTAACATTTAACAAAAATTTATCACAACATACTCGCCAACAAATATATGCTGACGTACCAAAGTTTTTCACATCAATAAAGCTAACATATCATATCCTGAACTAGGAATATAACGCACAATGACAAAACCTAACATACCTTATGATCGAATAAATGACTAACATTAACAAAGTTTCATACTTAACAACACTAAAGTAACTAACAATGCATACAGAACGACCATGTACGAAGCTGATGTGGTTCCTGTTTCACTAGAGTTATCAAATACAAGTCGAGAAATTGTTCAAACTCCTCCCACTTCTCGAAACATTACGCAATACCTATGATTCTTGTTTGACACAGGGTCAACTTAACAAATTTATTAAAAACATTTTGCCTAATACTATATTACAAATGAAACCCATTAGGGGTATGAAAAAAAAGTAACATTACGCAATAGTTATAAGCCACGCCCATCCTTCTTGTTAGGGTTGTCGTTTAGGGTTAGCATTGTATAAACTGGTTTGTTACATCATCTTTCGTTATTGTGAGAGAGAGGATTACATTCTTCTTAAAAGAGCGACAAATGAAGCTCTTCATCAGTTGCTTGTCTGACTTTAAAACTATAAAAATGGTTTCTCTCGTGAATAATAAATTTGTAAACGATATTGTAACATGGAAGATATCGCATCCAAAAGTTTTTCTTAACTTAACTTTCCATCGTAAGACAAATGGAGAACGTTACTTTGCCTGTTCCGATTCGTCTTACACCCATAACAGACCATTATTCCTATCCTGTGAAGAATTAAGTCGGGTGTTCGATGAAGTTAATACTTGGATAAATGAAAAGTACATTTCTTCATCAGTGACAAATTCGTGGGGAGTTGCGATCAATGGCGGCGAAGAATGTGACTCAAAAAGATTAACTCTTGTTTTTTCACTACATAACAATATTGAATCCATTGATTTACGTAGGTGGTGGAGACCTAATTCAACGGGGATATTCCGACCCACTGCCTTTGGTGTTTGTGTAAGTGGTAAAGAAAATATTACAGCGTTTATCAAGATGCACGAAGAAATATCTAAAAGGTTGAATGAAGTTGATTTACTGGACGAACTTATTAACCTCTCGCATGGTATACTCTATACGATGTACGATGAGCACAATGTGTTCGAATCACAGGAAACACCCGTTATCGAGGCGCTCAACCTTGAAAAATTCACCTTCCTTTATGAAAAAGAGATGAAATCGCCAGGGTACAAAGAACAATCTTTGAAAATATCAGCAAGAGATATTTATACCTATATCACAACTGAAGGTCTTGGAAGTTTAGAACAATACATCGAATGCTCACATTGTATGTTAAATGTTAAACCTTCTTAAACGAACTCAATCTTATTAAATATTTTTTATATAATTATACGATTGTAATTTTTTATTATATGTAGCTGTTTTAAAACATATCAAGTAAGATGTATATTAAAATTGTTTTTTCTTATGATTGTTTCTTTTCCTATGTTATTTATAGAAATATATATATATTATATATTATATATATATTATATATATATATTATATATATACTATATATATATATATTATATATATATATATATTAATATATATATATATATTATATATATATATATATATATATATATATATATTATATATATGTAAAGTAGCTAACATAAACATCCAAAAACTTAACTTATTCACACTTTGTCAAAGCGTGTCTCTAACATAACAATGTTAATTTTATACATTAACATGGTGATATGTAACAAAAATTTACCATAACCGTGTGTGAGTTATCATACTGACCAACGAATATATCCTAACGTAACAAAGTTTTCACATTAATTAAAGCTAACAGGAGGCATCAACTGAACTAAAGAATATAATGCTACAAAGGCCAAACCAGGACACCAGCTTAAGCAAGAATAAACTGCTAACCTTAACAAAGATCCACACTTAAAACTAGCATAATACCTAATGGGTAAAGACAAACAAAGTAAAGTTTTTATTCTCTGTAAAGCTAAACTATGAACATAACATACTTAACACACAATGGCTGCACGAATAAACAGCCAGCCCCAACATCTTAAACAACAAAGCGTACATAAGGGGACAGTAAAACATGTTTTCAAGTGTATAACATATAATTTCCAATAAAAAGAACATTAAATAAATAAATACATTCATACATATAAGTTTTTATTTTAAATATATTAAACCATCTAATCAGGTGGACATAGGATTCTGTATAAATTGAGCAAGTTCTATATGTTTCTCCAGAGATTCAACACCATCCGAAAGAATGTAAGCATAAATACAACTTGCTGCACAAAACCATTTTTCTGCATATTTCGGTTCAACAGCACTCACTCGCTCCCGCCAGCGAGAAGTAAACGTATCCTGGCTGATAGTTATTAAGGCATTTCTGTATACTGCATTATACGGGAATCCATATGTTTCAGTGTAAATATCGTAGATTACACCATGAGCTATATGAATTAAGTCCTCGAGTATGTCAACATCTTTAAGATGAGACTTTAAGTCGTTTTTCATGTTAACCAAAGCTGTTATATTTTCAGATGACTGAACAGTGAAACCTATACACGTACGCATGAATGTGACAGCATCATTAGGTTTCCAATAGTTGCGTACATCAATACTTTTAACATTATCAGATGCAGTGAAAGCAACATCTATTCTATTATAGCCGCTCAAGCTGTCACCTCTGATTTCATCAAGAGACGATGTCACAGATGACACATACTCAGCCTTTATCCAAGCTTCGAGGCTTTCGATAATATTGAAGAATTCTTCAACTGATATGATTAAAGGTATATTACTTGCACCACCAATTGGAATACAGGTAATATATTGCTCTCCATTCGTTTTACGAAAAAATGTAAATGATACATCGTTGGGTATTACAAAGACCCTCGTAAAGAGGACGTCTGTAGAAGCAGAACGAGAGGTCATCATATCAACACAGCGAAAAATGTCTTACTGGCGAAATTCGTATGTATAAACAACCCTTATAGGTAATGAGATTCTTTCTTTCAACCAATCAGAAGAAAGTAAACAAGAATACGACATACGAATGAACCATATCAGTTCAAAAGGGTATATATTCTCGAGGTTGTTCGAGCTGTTGTTGTTGTTGTTGCTGTGGCTGTTGTTGTTATTGTTGTTGTTGTTGTAGAGGTAAGGTTCCTGTGTTATATTTCAACTTCTCATTTATCACAACATTGATTAATTATCATACTGATCAACGAATATACTCTAGCGTAATAAGGTTTCCACATCAATAAAGCTAACATGATGTAACATGAACTAAGAAATAATGTACAACGACAAACTTGACACACCTTAAGCCCGAATAAACTTTATCATTATACAAAGTACCATACTTACAATAGTAAGCTAACGAACATTACATGCCAAAACGGTAACCTAGTCACACGTTTTTTCAAGCATGTCTCTAACATATCAATATTAATTTTTATTTTTAAGCTTATCTCTTTTTAGACTACACCCCCCTTTCAGAAAATTTCAACATGAAACATGAAAATGATTTTATGCTTTAACCATCTACATAAAGTGATGCAATACTTATTATATTTATTAAACAAAATGGTAAATCTGGCAACTGCGTATCATACAGAGGTGATTTGACAGCAATTATAGACATGGGAGCTGAGTTATATATATAAATCAGTGAGCTACTACTCGATGATGTATTCATAATCATAGCAAAAGTCTAAGGCAAACCTAACATATTCAACAAAAACTTAACCTGCCTCACGTTCTAACACAGCTTCGTCAGTTAACACATAATATCTTTACAAAAACTCACATTTCTCTAATAAATCAGTGTTATTTCCACAACGAATAACTGTAAACATAAACAAAGTTTTAACCAACATAAACACAAAAAATAAGTTCTTTATATACTAACCATCGAATATATGCTAACGTAACAACGTTTTTACATTAATAAAGCTAACATAACATAACCTGAACTAAGAATATAATGTAGTCTAGGGCAAACCTAGCATTACTCAGCAAAAACTTAACCTAAGCTCACGTTTCTAACACATAATCTCAGGTTAACACAGTATATCTTACAAAAACTCATCATTTCTCTAACAATCAGTGTTAATTCCACATTGTCATAGTAATATTTAACAAAACGTACCTAACTTACGAATAAACAGTTTTCATCAACCAAGAGTATCTAAAGCAACACATTACCGTCCGAGAGAAAACTCAGGGGGACGCGCCCCATGAAAGGGTGTGAGTCCTGCGAGAGATCACCCAGAAAGGGTGTAAAGCGGGCGTTACCCCTCCGAAGGAGGGGTAAGCCTACAGCCCTTCGGGCTGAGGCCCAAAGCCCGCTTACACCCCTTCGGGGTGATCCCCCCTCGCAGGACTCACACCCTTTCATGGGCGCGTCCCCCCTGAGTTTTCTCTCGGGACGTAATTTGTTGCTTTAGATACTCTTGGTTGATGAAAACTGTTTTATTCGAAAGTTAGGTACGTTATGTAAATATTACTATGACAATGTGCGAAATAACACTGATTTGTAGAGAAATGCATGAGTTTTTTGTAAAGATATTACTGTGTTAACTGACGATGATGTGTTAGAAAGGAAGGCTTAGGTTACGTTTTGCTGAGTAATGCTAGGTTTGCCCTAGACTACATTATATTCTTAGTTCAGGTTATGGTATTGTTTGCTTTATTAATGTAAAAAACGTTGTTACGTTAGCATATATTCGATGGGTTAGTATATAAAGAACTTTATTTTTGTGTTATGTTTGGTTAAAAATTGTTATGTTTACAGTTTATTCGTTGTGGGAAATAACACTTGATTTATTTAGAGAAATTGATGAGTTTTTGTAAGATATTACTTTGTTAACTGACGATGATGTGTAAACGTGAGCCTAGGTTAAGTTTTTGGTGAATAATGTTAGGTTTGCCTTTAGGACTTTTTGCTATGA
>JABUQX010097701.1:0-2500 GCA_015478945.1 Trachelipus rathkii | reverse complement strand
GTAAATCCGGCCCTGAGGATACGTTTACTTCTCGCTGGCGGGAGCGAGTGAGTGCTGTTGAACCGAAATATGCAGAAAAATGGTTTTGTGCAGCAAGTTGTATTTATGCTTACATTCTTTCGGATGGTGTTGAATCTCTGGAGAAACATATAGAACTTGCTCAATTTATACAGAATCCTATGTCCACCTGATTAGATGGTTTAATATATTTAAAAACTTATATGTATGAATGTATTTATTTATTTAATGTTCTTTTTATTGGAAATTATATGTTATACACTTGAAAACATGTTTTACTGTCCCCTTATGTACGCTTTGTTGTTTAAGATGTTGGGGCTGGCTGTTTATTCGTGCAGCCATTGTGTGTTAAGTATGTTATGTTCATAGTTTAGCTTTACAGAGAATAAAAACTTTACTTTGTTTGTCTTTACCCCTTAGGTATTATGCTGATTAGGTTAGGTTATGCTAAATTTTTTGTTAAATATTACTATGTTGATGTAAAATTAACATTGTCATGCTGGAGGTTCAGTTGATGCTATGTTAGCTTTATTAATGTGAAAACTTTGTTACGTTAGAGTATACTCATTGGTCTGTATGATAATCACACACGGTTATGGTAAATTTTTGTTACATATCACCATGTTAATGTAAAATTAACATTGTTATGTTAGAGACACGCTTGACAAAGTGTGAATAAGTTACGTTTTTGGATGTTATGTTAGTTACTTTATATATATATATATAATATATATATATATAATATAGATATATATATATATATAAATATATATATATATAATATATATATATATATAATATATAATATATATATATATATATTATATAATAAATAACTAGGAAAAAGAAACAATCATAAGAAAAAACAATTTTAATATACATCTTACATGATATGTTTTAAAACAGCTACATATAATAAAAAATTACAATCGTATAATTATATAAAAATATTTAATAAGATTGAGTTCGTTTAAGAAGGTTTAACATTTAACATACAATGTGAGCATTCGATGTATTGTTCTAAACTTCCAAGACCTTCAGTTGTGATATAGGTATAAATATCTCTTGCTGATATTTTCAAAGATTGTTCTTTGTACCCTGGCGATTTCATCTCTTTTTCATAAAGGAAGGTGAATTTTTCAAGGTTGAGCGCCTCGATAACTGGTGTTTCCTGTGATTCGAACACATTGTGCTCATCGTACATCGTATAGAGTATACCATGCGAGAGGTTAATAAGTTCGTCCAGTAAATCAACTTCATTCAACCTTTTAGATATTTCTTCGTGCATCTTGATAAACGCTGTAATATTTTCTTTACCACTTACACAAACACCAAAGGCAGTGGGTCGGAATATCCCCGTTGAATTAGGTCTCCACCACCTACGTAAATCAATGGATTCAATATTGTTATGTAGTGAAAAAACAAGAGTTAATCTTTTTGAGTCACATTCTTCGCCGCCATTGATCGCAACTCCCCACGAATTTGTCACTGATGAAGAAATGTACTTTTCATTTATCCAAGTATTAACTTCATCGAACACCCGACTTAATTCTTCACAGGATAGGAATAATGGTCTGTTATGGGTGTAAGACGAATCGGAACAGGCAAAGTAACGTTCTCCATTTGTCTTACGATGGAAAGTTAAGTTAAGAAAAACTTTTGGATGCGATATCTTCCATGTTACAATATCGTTTACAAATTTATTATTCACGAGAGAAACCATTTTTATAGTTTTAAAGTCAGACAAGCAACTGATGAAGAGCTTCATTTGTCGCTCTTTTAAGAAGAATGTAATCCTCTCTCTCACAATAACGAAAGATGATGTAACAAACCAGTTTATACAATGCTAACCCTAAACGACAACCCTAACAAGAAGGATGGGCGTGGCTTATAACTATTGCGTAATGTTACTTTTTTTTCATACCCCTAATGGGTTTCATTTGTAATATAGTATTAGGCAAAATGTTTTTAATAAATTTGTTAAGTTGACCCTGTGTCAAACAAGAATCATAGGTATTGCGTAATGTTTCGAGAAGTGGGAGGAGTTTGAACAATTTCTCGACTTGTATTTGATAACTCTAGTGAAACAGGAACCACATCAGCTTCGTACATGGTCGTTCTGTATGCATTGTTAGTTACTTTAGTGTTGTTAAGTATGAAACTTTGTTAATGTTAGTCATTTATTCGATCATAAGGTATGTTAGGTTTTGTCATTGTGCGTTATATTCCTAGTTCAGGATATGATATGTTAGCTTTATTGATGTGAAAAAACTTTGGTACGTCAGCATATATTTGTTGGCGAGTATGTTGTGATAAATTTTAGTTAAACTTTTTACTATGTTAATGTAAAATAATAGTGATATGTAGAGATCTGTGAAAAAAAAGCTGTGAATATGTCGGGCTTGTAAGCAACGTCAGTTTACTTCCTGTTGCCAAGTAGTGGTATTTTTGTTAGGTTTTGATGATTATACATATTATCTCT
>JABUQX010097700.1:20000-29910 GCA_015478945.1 Trachelipus rathkii | reverse complement strand
TCCTTTGATAGCGCTCCCACGATGGGAAAGTTGTCAAGTCCGACTCCCCCCTACTAACACGGTCAACTCTTAGATTAGGAATTTTTTAGCCAATTTCTTTAACTTGTTGCTTGCTCTCTTATGTTGTCGTTAATCATAACTTCTCTTCTAACGACACTTTTGTGCTATAGAAGTTACCCCAATCTTCATTTACTATAATATGATCAAACTCCATACTCTGTCAATTTGTCGTATCCACTCATTTGTCAAATAAAAGCACTCACGAGGAAAGTAATCTTACATTAACCCCCCTGATTAATGACTCGCAAGTCATTATATCATTTTCGATTAGCCTGAAGTGATTTTCAGCCTAGAAACATCAGTGGTCGAGCCCAGCAAGTACATTAGGAGGATCCTGCCCCGACCCCCTATAAACGTGACCCAAAACCCCCTTTCTTGAAGATCAGATACGTCTAAAAATTGAAAAAAAAATCGGTTACTTTCTACGTTTTAAGCTGTTGCTAAAAACTAGTGATATGTGGCCTCCTAAGCTAAATAATTAGAATTGCGAGCTCAAAATTATAAACCGTGAGGACTACAGCTTTCGTTATTATCATCTCATCTTTAAAATAAGAGAACAGAAGTCGCTTCAATTATAAAACAACTGTTCCGGTCTAACCGTAACACAAAAACGTTCGCTCACAAGTTCAAAAGTAGAGTTCAAAAATCAAGCTCTTGATATTAGGCTTAAACCAACAAACGCCTAAACAAGTGACTCAAGACGACGCCAAAACCCAGTCAGTAACAACAGGCTATAGAAATGGTGTCAACAAAAAAGAAATTAAGCCTTAAAACTAAGGCGAAACCCACTTTTGAAAGAGGGAAGAAAAGACTCTCAATCCCCAACGATATTCCCCTCCCGCATGAGGAGGGAGGCCCACCTCTGTATTCGTCATCAGAGGCTGAAGTTGAAAATCACGCCCACCCGCCTTCTCGCAAAAACACCAAAGCAAGTTTGCGCGATTCAATCAATACCTCCAAACTCTTTCTTGAAAACCTGACTGTACACACATCTTTGGCTGAAGGCGCGTAACAATCTTTTTAACGCCTTTACAACTAAAAAAGTGAACCACAAAAAATTAAGATTAATAGCGCAACAGCTCCCCCATCTCACAGCTATATTAGCCACTTATCAAAATCCCCAATAAAATAACACACTATACCAAGGAGATTGGTGAAAAATTAAAGAATCACTCAATTAGCAAAGAAGCAAAAATACAAGTGAGTCAACCCATAAAACTACGTAGCCAACAACTCCCAAGTCAAAATTCCTCATCTCTGTCTAAGTGAGAACCATACGTGAGGGATAACGGCACAAAATTCTCTCAATAGAGACTCTTTTGGTGACTTAAGAATTTTTTCCTAAAAGCTCTACCCTCCAGCGTGCATATGAGACATCTCCACAAATCTCATCATGTTGTAAGTCTACCATCACCCTCCAGCATAACATGGCCAAACGCTGAGTACGAAACAATCGAAAACTTAGAAATAAAGACAAACAATGAACAAGCCCTCTGGCAACAACACCCCGCCAACACTCGAAATTTAGGCTGCGCGTTACAGGAGAAACAAAGCAGCTTCTCACCCAAGCATCTCCAAACCCCCTTTTCCCCATCCAAATAGTGGAAAATTACTTTAAAAATTCAACGCAGAACTTCGTAGTGCAAAATAAATATTCAAGGAATAAAATTAAAACCTTTCAAATCTGAAATAAAAAACTCCTACTATCTACTACTACCACTTACTAGAATACTATAATAATAATATAATAATCATAATAACATAATAAATAATAACTAATAATAATATAATAATAACTAATACAAATAATAATATACTCATATACCACTAACCTATAAAATATATAATAACATAAAAATAAAATAAAGATAAAATAAAAAATAACTAAAAATAACAATAGTGATAATATATGCAGACGCTTGGGAAATACACAGATCTGAAGTGAAAAAATAAATTGTGATACTGTGAAACAGACAAACGTAAAATCTCTGTACATGGCTTAGCATGCGCCATCTTGTGTTAAAAATTGACAACTAAGATTTCGATAGTAACAAAAATACTTAAAAATGTTCCACTGTGATAAAAATATCACACTGTCGGAAAAAGCCAAAATCCGGACCAATACTTATTAAAAGAGTTATCCAAAATTGGTGAGGTTTTGTCTTATAATTCTATTATCTCTTGTTGCATGTCAATTATCCATTTATTTATATATATAATGATTACTATAGGATAGTCATGAAAAGATTTTTTCAAATAGTCCAAGATCTCAAACGGAAAATAAATCCGTCCTTTGAGTTGCCATCTAGCTATATAAAATAAATATGCAAACTGCCCAAAATATTATTTAGTAAAGATCAAAATAATAATAATAACATTTAAAAATGAAAGTTACCCCATCATAATTTAAAGTATACTAAATTCAATTAAAAACTTCCTCAAAAAAAACAAATTGTTTACTTCCAAAATAAAAATTGATCAAATATATTCAAACAAAAATATTTCTTTCAAAAATGACTCTGTACAATTCTAGCGAGATCGCGCGGTAAACTTTTGAATAGACTGTTCCCGCTGCCCCAGCTGACGAGTTGGAAATGGCGGAATGAGTTTAGGAAAAAGTTAAACCGTAAATATCTACAACGCCTGGGGGAATGTATAAAGCAAATAATAAATTTCAAAAAACAAAAAAAAAAAAAAAAAAAAGAGACGATTTTATAGGAGACAAAGGTATGAGGAAGCTCTGATTCATGATAAGGAGAAGCCGAATTACCACATAAGGAGAAGCCGAATTACCACGTTTCCAAGAATTTCAAAATCTTTTTTTTTACCATATACACACATGAAGCAAAATCAAAATATCAACTTCTTCACATCATCAATTACCGTCCTCCAACAAATAACTATCTATCATATTCGCAATACATTACGACTCTTATTTAGACAGTTAAAACTTCTTCTTCGGTGAGCGCGTACTGCTTTCTGCATGAAACTCAATCGTATTCCACATTTTATTGGCCTTTTCAAAATTTCAAAAGCTTCGGGAAAGAGACCTTATATGCGTACCCCTTCTTTTTTTTTTTTTCCACGAACGAATATAATTTCTGTTTGCAATTTCCTGACAATCTTTCTAAAAAATATATTGCAATTTTATAGAGGAAACTAAACAATTTTTTTATATCATTTCCTAAATCGAATACATTCAGTAATTTATTCTATATTTTAGAGAAAATTATATAATTTTTTTTTGTTTATATCAAAGATGATTAAAAATTTATTAAAATAAACATTTGTCAAAGCAACAGAGCTCTTAACGAGACCTGCCACAATTATATTCAATGTACATGCAAACCGCGCGAGCGCAATAGCGTAGGAAGAAATGCAAATTCTAAACTGTCTAGCGAAAAGCACATTTTAAAAATTATAAATTTATAATCCAAATTTATGTCGCATGATAATATTAAGACTCCTTTCCATTTTCTTTTTTCAAACACCTATTTCTCGTAGTCTAAAACCTTTCTTGTAATATTAAAATGATCAGAAAAATATTAAGAATGTAAGCATCTACGAAGAAAAGAAAATAATCGACCATCAAAAGGCAACACTCTCGCTATTTAAAAGGACAAACGTTCCTTCAAACCTCAACCAAGATCTCTCCGTGCCCGTCACCCAGTAAGCGCCCTCTATTGGGAAACGACAACAACAACAACAGTTCTCATACGGACCCTATGATTGGTCCTCCCATAAGCCAATTGACCAATCAGAGCAAAGCTTCCAAACAACCTCCAAAATAGAATTGATAATAAAACATAGGAGAAAGCAGAAATGGAATATCATTTTGAACTCAACCATTCAAAGGGAAGATTCGCAGGTGTGAAATGAGTGGATCGTAACTGCATTTGAAAACGCAAGGTTAATAAGAAACCCCTCTTACCGGCAAGGTTCCATTGCAAGCAATCAAACGGTGGAGACATTAGTTTCACCTCTGAGAATGTGACATTGAAAGTGAGTTCGAGACGAGAACCGATCGGAACGACAAGAAAAGAGTTGGAAAATTGAAACAAAAATATAGAGGAAACAGGTATCCCCGACGAAGATTACAATGTAATTAAAAGTGTCGCTATACGAGCTCTTATTTTTATGAGGTTTTCTTTCTCTTTCTAAATTAGTGTTTCAATCCTTTCCTTCCTCTTTCCTCCATTATGTTAATTATTAATCAGAAAGGTTGGGTATCGAGAAAAAGACTGTGAAACTATCACAAACACACGTCTCACGTATGTTTGTGAGGCAGTCATTTTTCCTGACTCCGAGGGCCACCAGTTCTAAGGTGAAATTACAATAGGGAATCTTTGTAAGACAAAAGCATGCATTGTCATTAGAAGGTGTGCAACTGTAAGAGGCTAATTTGCCGGTCTCGTGCATACCCCTTTCAACCCTCTGGTAAAGCCTCCATACTTGTATACCGTATATGTTATTTAAAATTCAAATCTTTCGCGCTTCTTTCTTTACAAAGAAAGAAGACGCCAAACAAAGAGTTGGCATTGGCGGGAAGTGCCCAAGATGGGACACCGCCAAGCTGACTCCTGATCAGTCCTTTGATAGCGCTCCCACGATGAGGAGTTGCCAAGTCCGACCTCCCCTTAACAGGTCATTTAGATTAGGAATTCTTGCCATTTTTATTTGTTAGTTTTATGTGTGTGTTATCATATTTTCTAACGACATTTTGTGCATAGAATTACCTCATTTACTTAATTGATCAAATCCATATCTGTCAATTGTCCGTATCACTATTGTCAAATAAAGCACTACGAGGAAAGTAATCTTAATTAACCCCCCCTGATTAATGACTGCAAGGTCATTAATCATTTTGGATAGCTGAAGTGATTTCAGCCTATATATATATAATATATATATATATATATATATATAATATATATATATATATATATATATATTATATATATATATATATATATAAATATTATATATAATATATATATATATTATATATAATATATAACATATATATAATATATATATATATATAATATATATATATATATATATAATATATAGCAAATATAAATAAGATATTTGAGTATAATATATATATATATATATATATATATATATATTATCAAAAAATTTCTTTTCATTTTTTGACAGAAGCGGCTCTTTGCGCCACCAGTCTATTTATTAGTTTATTTTCACTAAATATACTTGAAAAATTTAAAATGTGTATTCTACCTTTAAATGTTCTTCTTCCTGTTGTAGACGAAAAATTTGCAGACGATAGCGCTATCGGAGGCTCCTAAAAAAGCTTTTATATAATTTAAGTCAATTTGCAATTAATTAATGAATGCGATTATCATTATAATGAAAGGCAGGAAAATCCAAAAGGGTTTGAAAAGGTTTCCTTTTCATAAACAAGAACATTTTAATCCTTTTAAAGTAACAAATTTTCAAAGAGTAATTTAAACTCTAAACAGTTTTACTGAGGCCTTGATCGTAAAGACAATAGATTTAAATATTATTGTAATAAGCCGTGAACTAAACTTTAAGACACTTATTGTTTGTCTATATTAAATTTTTTGTACTTAATACTGCGTACAATTTTATTAAGTTAATGAGAATCAATCTCAACTTTAATGAACCCGAATACTTAAATATTGACAACAGTATACGTGTTCACCAGTTAATTACTGAAAGATTACTGAAGTTTTTACTGATTTTGGGGAAGGCTGTGACCATCCCGCGCATTGATATGATGAAATTTTTAAACATTTATTAATGACTCATAATACTGATATTTTTATATTGTGGTCTAAATTATAATATGACCAATATTTAATAGTTTTCTAAATAAATTTTCATACACTCCGGGCAGAGGATTGCTTCAAAGAGAAGCAATACCCTACACTTTGAGTTTACTTTAGCTGTGTGCTTGCGTTTCCTTTAATGGTTTTACTTCATTTAAAAACAAATTTTTTTTTTTTTACTTTTCTTTTATTTAAAACTTTAAAAATATTGGGTAGGACTTACTATTACCCTTAAACCTAATTTTAACTACTTTATTTTATGCAATTTTATTATAGATTTGACAAATTGGCTTGCATAAACTCTCTGTTTAAGAGCAGCTTTTCTCTGAGGTCTTATTGTATTGTCATTACTATCATCTATTATTATTATTATTAATTATTTATTTTATTATATTATTATATTATATTTTATTATTATTGTTATATTGTTTACTAGAAGTACCAGATCTGTTTCTTTTGTTATCCTGTACTGATGTTGTAGGTACAGGTGTTACATTTGATGAACTACCACCTCCTGTATTTAATTCGAGGGGGTAAAGGTTACTGATGGAATGCAACCCTATTTCACCAGAACCAGTTTTTAATTTTACTGATCTGATGTTATTATCGTGACCTACTATCACATCCATCACTCTGCCCATTTTCCAAAATGGACGTGGTTTATTGCTGTCTTTTATAAGAACCACATCTCCTACCTTTACTTTATCTTCCCAAATACCCTGAAACAAGTGTCTAGACCGCTCCCGGAGACTTAGGAGATACTCCTCATGCCACAAACGCCTGAACTCTTCATAGAGTTCATTTTGCTTTATGAGGGTAGAATCCAGTACCTCCTTGTTGGGTGCACTGTCCATCTGATATTCTACTGTATCAAAATTACTTTTAAATATTAAATTACTGTTAAACATTACTTTCAAAAAACAATTGGGCGTTATTGCCTCCAACTCAGAGGTACCTGATCTATAGGTAAGGGGTCTGGAATTGATGGCATTTTCTATGTCAGACAGGGTGGTAAGAAGCTCAAAATAAGTCACTTTACTTTTTCCCACAGCTTTGTACAGACACTGTTTCATTACTTTTATTAACCTCTCCCAATGGCTGCCTTGCCATGGAGAGAAAAGAGGTTAATTTTTACATGTTTGATCTGATTTTTATCAAACTCCTCCTTGAAAGCATCAGTATTAAAGGACTCTTCTATTATTTTGCACCCTTTATTGAAATATAATGCATTGTCACTATATATGTATGATGGTATACTAAATTTATTACAGAACCTTTTGAAGGCTAACAGAAAGTCAGAGGTGTTCATAGAGGGTACTAGTTCTAAGTGTACAGCTCTGATGTTTAGGCAAGTGAAAATTAAGATGTACATTTTCTCTAACTTTGAGGTGTTGTTTTTGACATATACATGAGAGGTAAAATCAATACCTGTGTGTTGGTAGGGTTTTATAAGATTCATGTGTGTTCTAGGTATGTCAGTGAAACGTGGGTACCTGTAAGAAAGAGCATTGTATTCTTGCATGTAATGCATTCCAATAATACAGATCTTACAGCAGCTCTACCCTTAGGTATCCACACACCTTGATTTCTGATGTAATTAAGAGTAGTACCAATGCCAAGATGCTTTACTTGCTCATGAGCATATTTAATAAATAGCAATGTAAAGTCATGATTTCTTCCCATTAATATAGGATTAGCTTGTTCATAGCTGATAAGAAGAGCCTTATTAATCCTGCCCTTGCTTCTTAAATAGCCTTTTTCGTCAAGGAAAAGATTTAAGTTTAAAACCAAGGGAGGAATTTCTGAGTCTTTCAAGGAAGCTACTTTTACTTTTTGTTTATAATCTTTCAAAAATTTAATTTCATTAGCAAAGGATTGAATTTGATTTATTTTAAGCCAATACCTTACTGATTTTTGCTGGTAATCAACATTTATTTTAATTTTACTAAGCCATTTAAATATCCAGGCAGTGATTCTTAAGACTTTTCGATAGCATGAATATTTACTTAAATCTAAAATACTAATACTTGTATTTTCTAATATATTTACATTTACCATTAATAGAGGTAAAGATTCTTGTGGCACACTCAACATAGGATACTTGGGCCAATTGTCTAAATCATTAGTTAACCAAACAGGACCATGATACCACAGAGCAAATATTTCTTTAAACTTTTTAAAAGTTAAACCCCTAGTTAAAAAATCACCAGGATTTTCTGCTGTATTTACATACTTATAATGCACATTTACTTTATACTTGTTACAGATGGAAGTAATTAACCCATCCATTTCATTTATTCTATTTTTAAAAACTTAGATTTTACTTTGGTTTGTCTGGTTAATAACCAGCTCAAAACTACTTGTGAATCCACTGCAATATTAATGAATTCAAAATATATATTACTGTATGCTTCCAAAATATTGGGTAAGCATTTCAAGGCCAAAATAACCCCCATCAGCTCCAGGGAAGGGATACTTAACTCCCTAGGCCTATTGGCAGGAGCTACCTTGGCTTTAGCAAATATAAAGGAGCTTTTGTTATCATCATCCACTCCATAACATACAAATCCATAAACACTATCGGAACTGTCACAAAAAAGATGCAAGCCATACTTATTCCCTTCAGAAAGAGCCCTCCTAGGTATTGCAATCGTATCCAGATGTTCACAGTTATTGCGTAGTTTATACCACTCTTTCAGTATCTCATCAGGCACTTTCTGATCCCAAGCCAACTTTTGCTGCCACACTTGTCTCATCAACAATTTACCCTTTACCAAAATAGGAAGAGCAAAGTTAAGAGGATCGAAAAGCTTGGAAATCTCAGACAACAATTGACGCTTGGTTGAAATACTCTCCAGATATTCTACTTTATTGATATGCATACAATCAGTCACCACATTGAAACTATATCCCAAGATCTTTTCACAACAACTTGAATGTTCTACAAAGGAGTTTTCTTCCTTGAACTTAACACGCAAAGCATCCGAGTTGCTATTCCAAGATCTCAAGATAAACCCACCTTCTTCCATTCGTTTTTTACATTGATGATAAATACCAACTATCTCACTTTCTTCTTGCATGCTTGTAAATATTAAATTATCCACATAGAAGCCTGAGGATAATATTTCAGTACATCTATCATGTGGATACTTAGAAGCATGATATTTCATTATATAATGCAGTATAAATGGGGAAGATGTAAACCCAAATATTAAAGTAAGGTACCTATAAGCTTCTAATTTTCCGTTATTAAACCATAAGAAAGTGAACCTATTCATATCTACTTCATCTTTTAACCTTATCATCAGAAACGCTTGTTTTACATCACTTATGACAACAGTACGATTCGTTCTGAACACAAGTAGTAGCTTTAAAAGTGAATTCATGAGGTCATAACCACTGTAAGCTGCTTCATTCAAAGATGGAAGAGTTTTATTACTTTTAAGTGAACAATTAAAAACTGGTCTTATTTTAGTGGTTACTTGTTCCGATTGCCTTATTATAGGACGATGAGGAATGAATTTATATTTACAAATATCTGAAGGATCATTAAAATTTATATTTACTCTTTCAATTATTTTATCATTCAATTGATCTTCAAAGACTTTATTATATTTATTTATTAAGTTATTTTGAGTTAACTTATCAAATACTTTATTAGCTATATTCAAAGATATTTTAAAATTATTAGGAACTAATTCTATTCTATCTTGATACCAGGGAAGGCTTACATGATAATGGTTGTCTTTGAAAATCATATTCTGATTAAACAATTGAACTTGACATTTATCTACAGTGTTCAGAATGTCTTCGTCCTGTTTGATGCCCAATGATTCCAGGCTAAACAGATTTTCCAAGCCATTGTCAATATCAGAATCTCCAAAAACTGTTCAATGGGATTGAAATAACTTTTGGATGGTTCTAACACGAAATACACTTGTGTATTCAGCCTTCTGTTATTACATTCAGAATCATTTTTAGGAATTATGGCATTATTTGTTTCAACTTTAGACTGAGTTATGAAATTACTAACT
>JABUQX010097700.1:0-15000 GCA_015478945.1 Trachelipus rathkii | reverse complement strand
TGCCTCAAACATCCTTACTAACTTTTGTTCCTAACACTTCCCTCCTTTCTCAACTCAAAAACTTCTTCTTTCAATTCATTCATATTTTCATTTAGTCTTGCAATCTCCTTCCTTAACAACACATTCTCTGCATTCAAAACACAAACAGGGCAGCTATTCACATATTCACCTCTCACAGTCCCACAGTTATCACACAGAGCATTCATACTTTAAATTATTATTAGCTTTACTAACTGTAGCTCGGGCGGGGTGGACCGGGGGCCCACCTCTTTTAGGGGGGTGATTTGGTCACTCTAAATAAAATAAAAAATAAATTTTTTTTTTTTTTTTTTTCGCTCATTTAATAGCCATGCGGGTTAGTATTACAAGTTTATTAGATCATCTTTAATTTAGAGAGTTTTTTATGTTTAAAAAAATATTAAAAATTAAAGGTACAAAATGCCCTTCAATAGAATTGCCACTTTTAAAAAATGAGTTTTTTTAACTTTGTTATAAAATGAAAAATTGTGGATGGATTTGAATTATTTTTGTGAGTGTATACACTCGAGTATGGTTAGCATTTAAACTGGGCCAAAAGTAAATATTGTTCCAAACAGTATTAGTGCAAAATCACTGGCCTAACTTTGGTCCGATTCACCAAGCCAAAAAATTGATGAAGGGTGAATCGGACCCCATTGTTTTTTTCGTATTTTACGTATTATTATTGACATTTTTATTAATATATATAAATAATTTAAATATAATAAATAGTTACTTATAGCTATTAAGTAAAAATTAAAATAAAAAATGAAATTTATATTAAAAATATGAATTCCAAAAAGTGTCAATTTTTGAGCAGAGAGGGGTGAATCGGACCACTTATTTTTATTCTTATTTTATGTATTTCATTATTGACATTTTTTATTACTTTATTACTAATTTAAATAGGGTGATCAAACAATTATTGATATTGAGTAAAGATTAAATATAAAATTGAATTTATACATAAAAGAGGGATTTAAACAGATGGTCCGATTCACCCCTCCAATGGTGGTCCGGTTTACCCCTCCAAGAACAGGCCTGATTGAGCTTTATTTAAACTTTAATAAAACTATTATTATTAATTACATTATTATTTTTTTGTGTGCTTATTACCTACTATATGGCCTTGAATTTCAGGAAAAAAAAAAATTCCAAAAAGTTCATTAGGGGAAAGTTGGGAGACGAACTTATACCTAAAGTGGTCCAAGTCACCCTGCCTGATGCTACCTATTATTTTACCAACTACAGTTTAAATAGCACTAAAGCCTAAAAAGAAATAAACTAATATCTTTAAAACAGGTTAAAAATTTAAATAAGCTTAAATCTAGCTTAGCCTAGGCCAAGGATATATAAAAATTATAAGGTAGGCCTAACTGTAGTCTATGACTCAGGGAAATGTAATTTAATTTAAATTATCACCAAATTAAAGTAACAATTATTAAAACTGTAATTAAATACAGAAAATCTATTTAAGAATCCAAATAAACCACACAGAATACAGTAAATCTCTTACCTATTTGCTCATTCAATAGCCACGCTGTAGTACTACAAGTTTTATTTAGATTATCTTTAATTCTAGAGAGTTTTTATATTTTTAAAAAATTATCATGTATTAGGGGAATAAATTTCCTTAAATATAATTTCACTTTTGAAAAATAAGTTTTTCTTAACTTTATGAAATGAAAAGTTGTGGACAGATTTTAATTATTTTTTCAGTTAAACAGTTGAGTATGTTAGCTTTAAACTGGCAAAGTAAATCTGTTTCAAACAGTAGTACATAGTGGTTAAATCACCTATTTACCCCCACATAAAAATCATGATGGAGTGAACAGGGACACCATTTATTCTTATTTTATGTATTATTTTTGATATTTTTATTACATATAGCTAATTTTTATATAATAAACAGTTACTTATATTGAGTAAAAATTAAAAAAAAAATTAAGTTTATATGAAATTTGAATTCCAAGAAGTGTCCCTATCCCCAATGGGGTGAATAGGGACACCACATTGTTATTCTTATTTTATGTGTCAGTTTTAACATTTTTAATACTTATGGCTAATTTTAATATAATAAAGAATTAGCTACCTATATTAAGCAAAAGTTAAAATAAAAAAATTAAATTTATATACAAATATGAATTCCAAGAGATGTCCCTATTGGTCCTATTCACCCCCCATTAAGGAAAGTCTGAATGAGTTTTATTTAAATTTTAATTTAATTATTATTATTAGAATTACTTTATTGTTTATTTGTGTGCTTATGACCTACTATAAGTCTGAATGAGCTTTATTTCAACTTTAATTTAACTATTATTATTAGAATTACATTATTATTTATTTGTGTGCTGATGACCTACTATAGGGCCATGATTTTCAGGAAATATAGAAAATGAGAGACATGTTTTACTTAATGTCCCAATTCACCCAGCCCAATGCTACTATATTACAACAAAAAATTTAATTTACATAAATAATATTAAAAAAATATTTGAATTTTTTTTTCTACTGTTTTGCATACATTAAAAAAAAGTACAGAAAATTTTTAGCTGCTAATTTTGGTGTTTTTCTAGGGATAATACTATTGATATTTTTTCCAACTATATATATATCAATAAAAAAAAATTTGATAACTGATAATTTTTTTTGATTATCAGCAATTCAATTTTATAGATAAAATTTACAGAATAAATATTAAGAAATGTAAATAATTTTCCTAAATGAACTTTTCTTCTTCTTTTTATGTATGAAATAATAAGAAATTAAGAAATGATTATAATAATGCTACAAAAGTATATATATATATATATATATATATATATATATATAAAAATATATATATATATATATATATATTATATATATATATATATCATATATATTTATATATATATATATAGCGTCGGGCGGGGTTCGACCAGGCCCGCTCTTTATGAGGGGGTGGATTCGGTCTCCCACTCTAAAAAAAATAAAAATAAATAAAAAAAAAAAATTTTTTTTTTGCTCATTTAATAGCCTCGCGGTCTCGTGGTAGTACTACAAGTTTATTTAGTATCATATTTAATTCTTAGAACGTTTTTATATTTTAAAAAATGTAGAATTAGGGTACAAAATGTCCTTCAATAGAATTTCACTTTTGAAAAATGTGAGTTTTTTAACTTCGTTATAAAATGAAAAATTGTGGATCGTTTTAAATTATTTTTTTCAGGGATACACTCGAGTATGTTTAGCTTTAAACTGGCCAAAGTAAATTTTTGATCCAAACAGTATTAGTGTCCAAAAAAACGGGGGCCTAACTTGCGTCCGATTCACCCTGCCGCTCTAAAAATGTATGGAGGGGTGACCAGACCACCATTGTTTTTATATTTTACGTATTATATTGACATTTTTTTATACGTATATAATAAATTTTACGTTTAAAAAGTTACTATATTTTAAGTAAAAAATTTTTTTAAAAAAGTGAAATTTTAATAAAAAAAAAAAGATTCAAAAAAATTTTAATTGTCAAAATTTTTGGGCGAAAACAGGTGATTCGGACCACCTTATTTTTATTCGTATTTTTATTTATCATTATGACATTTTTATTACTTATTACGAATTTTTAATATGATAAATAAATTATTACAGTTAAGTAAAAATTAAAATATAAAATTGACATTTTACGTAAAAGACGAATATTAAACAGATGGTCCGAGTCACCTCTCAATGGTGGTCCGCTTTCAACCCTCCACGGTCGGGCTAACTCGGGTTATTCAAACTTTAATAAACTTTATTATTGGAATTACATTTATTATTTTTTTGTATGTACATATTGATTATTTATAGGGCCGCGATTTACAAAAAAAAAAATTTCCAAAAAGTTGAGTACCAGACGGGAGACCAACTTATGCCTAAGGTGGTCCGAGTCACCCGCCCGACGCATTATATATATATACTTATATTATATAATATATTATAGTTATATATATTATATTATATATATATATATTATAGTATTATTATATATACGATTATATATATATATAATATATATATAATATTGAATATATTATATTACTATATATATATATATATTACTTGGATAAAACGGGAATAAAATATCGTTACTAGCGCAATTAGCAATTCTTAATAAAAAATTTATTAAAAATATATATTAATATATAATATAACTAATTATATATATTATATATAGATATCATATATATATATAGTACTCTAAGCCCTCTCATCGCCATATATATATATATATTATATTATATACGTATATATATATATATATATATTATATATATATATATATATATATATATATATCTATATGCATTACTTGTATTTAATATATAAAAAAATTCTTCTTCTTGCTCTCTTAACAAAATGATTAACAACTTCCTCCATTTATGTTGTGTAACCAAGATGATCACTCATTAATTAATGCCAGTTCTATTAGTCTCTCATCCCTTGTATAATTGAGAATGTTTTTTTTTTAGCCTTTTCATAGTAGAGAAATATCTTTCTGAAGTGTGGAGTGCACTTTGTGAGTGAGATAGATGTTAAAATCCTTAACAATTTAATTGGAACTGTATAGATCAAATTTATTTACAAATTTCGTAAAATTTTTAATAGATATCAATGGAATCACTTCACTAAGATTGATTAGTATTTATCTATGACTCACAAACTTCCTCTCTAATTGGTTGGAAAATTCATCGAGAAAATTAATTACAGTTGCTTTATCTTTTCATTTTACATTGATTCTGATATGTGACTTTCTCGTTTCTTTATTAACAGAAAGCAGTTTGTTCTGTTGCAACTGCCAAAAAGATTGAAAAATTTTCATAGAGGTTTTGTGTGAAAATCTTTTAAAACAAGCATCGCATTTCCAATATGATTAAGAGCAGTTGCTGTCACTGATGATGGAGACAATAATGTATTACATAATTAACAAGTGACGAGAAAGTTGAAATCATAATTAAACCTATAATCTACTCGTTCGTGATTACAGATTTCAAAAGATTTATGGTTTATGAAAAAGGTTCAATATCTTGATCTATCTCAAACTCCTCTTAAGCTTCAACAATCCATCGTAACTTTCTATGCACCTTGTTTTACACTATCATGTTAACTTTGTCCATTTTGTCTCTAGAAAAATCTATCCTATTTTTTTTCCTAATAAAATGGTGTTTGCGTTGGTTACTTAAAATAGGGTCCAGTTGTTTTCAATGTGCCAATAAAGATTTCAATGTGTTGTAGCCTATTCCACATGAATATGAACAGCAATGAGCAAACATACAATGCTGCTGTATATTATTGACGGCTTGAACACCTTTAAATCTTTTCTACATCTCTGCTGCACCATCATAATTGTTGTCCAATCAGATTGTCACTTTATTTCAACCTTCGTAGTTTTTGGCCTCTGATAGATCTCCTCCTTTTGTACTTTCAGAAGCCACTATCCATAAATCTTCAAAAACCATAAATATATTTTTCTAATTTCTATTAATATATACTCTTAAATTGCTTTTATTATTATTTTTTATTATTCTTATGAATTAAAAACTTGAAGCCATCAGAAATTTTTTTGATAGTGTAAATAATTTTAGGGGGGTTCAGTCCCCAACCACCTACCTGGCTACCGCCTTAAATATATACATATATAAATTTTTTTTTTTTTTTTTTTCAGATTAGAGACTTAATTTCATCTTGCTTAGTTACTAAATATTTTCCTTTGTGTGAATTAAGAAAAATGACATCGAGTAAACAACCTGTAATTTTACTAAAAGATATAAGTAATAATGAGTTTGATCAGATTAGTAATAATATACATATTGAAGAGGAGAATTTAATTGAAGATATCAATATTTCAAGTCATAGGAAGGAGGATATAAGTTCTATCAATAAAATTCCTTTCAATAGCCCTGATTCAAATATTGAAGAATCTGCTTTAGATGATTCAGTTAATTTTCAAATAAAAAAAAAAGATAAACCTGCCCGGATGAAAATTAAGTTCCCATTGATGGGAAAGATGAAATTAAACAACAAAAACAACGTTGATGAAAAGAGATCTGAATCAAAAGATGAAAATTGTAAAGTCGCAAATTTGGAGGAAATTTCAAGCAGTCAAGAAAAGTAAGTAAAAAAAAAATGTTAATGTAAGTTTATAGTTGCATTGTACGTTTATTTTATGAAGAGAGAAAGATCATGCACTTTTTTTTTTTTTTTTTTGAAATCTTTGTCAGTAGGAGGAAAATGTGGAAGTTGCATCTCATGAAAATGAAATTAGTTTCCTTTCTTCCTAAACATTTATGCAACTTTGCACAAGGGGCTTTATTATTTTCTTGTAGGGTTTATCTAAAAAGTATATATATATATATATATATATATATATATATATGTATACTATTTTCCTTCTATATATAATATATATATATATAGTATATATTATATATATATTATACTATATATATATAATATTATATATATATATTATATATATATATATATATATATATAATATATATCATATATATATAAATATATATATATTATATAATATATATAATATTATTATGTATATAATATATATATATTATATATAGTATATATATATATATATATATATATATATTAGGTCTACAGATAATGAAATTAATGGAAAAAAGTCTCGAAAGAGGAGCAAATCTCAAAAGAGGAGTCATGTAGGTCGTCCTGGATTGTCATTTTCAGAATTAGAAAAAGAAACATATTTAAAACCATTAAAGAATGGTAAGCCAATTAATTTGCTACATTATTATTATTATTATTATTATTATTATTATTATTATTATTATTATTATATTATTACTACTTATTATTATTATTACGATTATTATTATTATTATTATTATTATTATTATTATTATTATTATTATTATTATTATTATTATTATTATTATTAACTAATAGCTGACAAGGTTATAACCTTAATTATATTAACAGTTGATTGAAATCATAAAATTTTTCAATGAAAGGTGAAATAAAGTTGATTTGGAAAGTATATGATATAATAGTGTAATAAAATTATTAAATTAGTTTAAGTAAACGTTGAAGTATTCTAAGTACAATTTGAGTAACGTTTGGAAGGGAGTACAAGATTTTAAGAAAGCGAAGCCATTATCAAATTAGTTTATATGATGAAAGATTGATTAAAAAAAAAAAATAAAAAAAAAGGATTTTATTTGGATAGTAAAGGATATTAAAATAAAAACTTGACATATATGAATTATGTGATTTAAATAGTTATAATTGTATAGAGAGAGCTTAATGATTGATAGCTGTGGTTCAGTATTCTTACAGTATGAAAAGTTAATGGAGTGAAGATAAAAGGAATAGTTTTGGCACTTACGCTTTATTTAAAACTGAAACAAATATGTTTTAAAATAGGGAGATGAGCCAATGTAGTTTTTCAGATAGTTTGATGTTCCTTTCTTCAAATATTTTTTTTAAAAAAGTAGATCAAACATCGATTTTTTTTATTTCTATGTTTATACTTTCTCCACCCATGTCAGATTAATGAGAATTTTCTAATATTATTATTATTATTATTATTATTATTATTATTATTATTATTATTATTATTATTATTATTATTATTATTATTATTATTATATAGAATATAGAATAGTTATGTAGTAGAACATGATGTAAGTCGAAAGGAAAGCCCCTCCACACCTTCCCCTCATACCCATAAGTGCGAGTTCATCACAGCCAAAAATCCACCCTTGGCCTCACAACCATACCCCCTCGTAGAACAATGCCATTCACTCCTATTATGCACCTTTCTTCTCGCATCTGCCAAACTGCTTTCTTCCCTTCAGACACTTTTTCTTCAGTCTCCCAGCCAGTCGATTCCCAGCACACCCCACTATACATCCTCTTAACCAACCAATCATCCGTCTTTTTCATATGACCAAACCATCTTAATACATTTTCATTTATTCTCTCATTTATGACTTTCTTCACACCACAGAACCCCTAACACATTCATTCGTCATTTTATCAATACTTTTCACACCTAACACACCCCTAAAATTATCCATATGAACAGATTGCACCTTAGATATATACCTCTTATTCCACACTATAGTTTCACTACTATACTTTAAAACCAGTAACAACATACCCTCATGCTGACCCCTAGCACACTCAAGACTTGACCCATTTGTGTTCACCAAGGATTTAATTGCATCAGCCACCTTCCTACCATTCACAACTTTCTTACCACACTGCATCATCCGTTCCCTTTTCATCTAACATATAGCCTAAATCATTATTTAATCTCAGATATCTGTTCCAGTTGCTCACCATTCAACATGATTTCGCACTGAGGACTCACCTTACTCTCATCTACATTTACTTTCAAACCCCTCCCTTTACACACCCTGCCAAACCCCTCTACCAATCCTCTCAAACTTTCTTCAGATTCGCTACCCAAATCCAAATACTCCGTGTACAGTAAGCAGAACACCCTTTACTTTCTTCCATTCCTCATCAGTCTAACACCTTCCCCTACCACCAAATAATCAGTGTACAGTAAGCATAACACCCATTACTTTCTTCCATTCCCCATCAGTCTAACACCTTCCCCTACCACCCCTACCACCCCTACCTCTAATTCTTTCACCACCCCATCCATATACAAATTAAATAGCTGTGAAGACCTAACATATCCCTGCCTCACTCCACTATTAATATTAAACCATTCATTTTCCACTCTATTTATTCTTGCACACGCTTTACTATCAACATACATACTTTTGATTTCATTATGAAGTCTATCACCAGCACTATACCTCACTAACACCTGCCACAGAGCTTCCCTATTAATCCTGTCACACCTATTACAAGCCCATAAAACCTAAACAAAATTTATTCTTCTCTCATTTTCTCACTCATTTGTTTCATTGTGAAAATTTGATTTACACACTCTCTACCACTTCTAAATACACCTTGTTCTTTACCTATCAGTCCCTCAGTCATTCGATGTAATTTTTCAACCAAAATAATGGCAAATATTTTCCCTACAACACTCAATAAACTAATTTCCCTATAGTTTCTACAGTTCCCCTTATCCTTATATAAGAGTACTATTACTGCTCTACTCCAATCCTTCGTAACTATACCTATCACAAATTCTTTGTTACACAACTTCTATTTCCAGTCAATCACATTATTGATCATTTCACCAGTAATTCCATCTATATCTGCTGATTTACCATTTATAGTTTCTACAGTTTTCCTTATCTCCCTTATCCTTATCGTACTATTACTGCTCTACTACAATCTTTCGGAACTATACTTACCACAAATGCTTTGTGGTAGGTATAGTTCCAAAGGATTGGATTAGAGCAGTAATAGTACTGCTCTACTCCAATCGATCCAAAACTAAAGATGGAGTGGGTGCATCGGCTGTGTTTCTGGACCACACACTGTGGCATTATCTTCCATCCAACTCCTCCATCATCACTGCAGAATTGGTGGTGATACTTTTGGCTATCTCCAGGATATCAGCCCTTAACACTGTTGATATGTATCCTTTAATCTCAAATTCTCCTCTCATCCATTTCGTCTGTCACCAAAGTACCAGATCCCTATTCATTATTCTATGAAGATTTCCTTTACACTCTTACTTAACCTTTTGTACTTCTTTCCAGAAGAGCTTCCCATTCCCTTGTAAGTCCCTATTCATCCTCCTTACAAACTGTTCATTTATTTCTTTTTTCCTCCTACATATGCAACTTTTAGTTTTCTAATTTTCCTCTTTATATATTTCAATACACCTTTCTTTTGAGACCTCATAATTGGCGTTTAGCACATTCAACTACTCATCTTTTTTTTTACTTTTAACTTGATTCTTCATACTTCCTTCCTTACCTCTTTCCTCTCTCCATCCATGCCCCCTCTAACTTTATCTTAATTAAAACAACATAAAAACCTGATATTCCCATCCTCAACCTCTCACTGATTTGACATCCATACTTCAACATCTTCACAAACGCAAAGTCAATCATACTTTATACTTCAACACCATCTCTACTTACACCAGCTCTAGTATGCTTATGAATACTTTTTTGCTCAAAAAAATGTATTACTTCACACATACTTTTCTCCTCACAGAAATCAGTAGCTTTCCTATCATTATCATTTTCTCTTTAACCCCAAAGTCACCTGTTATACCATCCCTTTTTCAATCATCGATCTAACTATTTAAGTCGCTCAACACAATCAGTCTGAAGATTATCCCAGAAAAATCCTCATTGCCCTCAGATGGACCATATGTTACAACCACAAATACCTTGACCTTTTCAAACTTAAATTTAATCATTAGAATTCTAGTACTCACACAAACAAAATCCATCATAGCTCTATGACACAAATCACTCATCAGAACCACAACTATCCTCTCCCTCTCTCATTCCTCTCCACTTGTCTTCACTCTTCCTTTTATCTTTGTTGTTTCAGTCACAGCAAACAAATCAAATTTACCCTTTCTAAATACATCCATCACCTCTCTCCTCTCCTCTTCTCCTCGCCATTTATTCTTCTAATATTCCATGTACCCAGATGATTCCGCCAAAAGATACAAAGTCCCTTACAGTGGCTACGATTAGGTGCGAGACATGCTTAACCATTCCTAGCGTAAAGATAAGTGGTTGTGGTCGCCAACCCTACTACTACTATTACTACTGTCATAATATCTTTAGTTTTATTATTAGATACCTACATAACCTTTTATCCAATTTTTAAAAAAAATATATTTCTTTAATATTAAAAAAAGAATGAACTTTAAGAAAATATTTGTGGAATCAAAAAAAAATTTTTTTCATGTTGAATTCGTTTTTTTTTTCTTTCTTTATAAATATTACATTTTTTTTTTTAATATTCCTTTTAGGTTGGAAAAGAGAGGTAGTATATAGAAACACATTCACAGGAAATGTAAGATCATCAGATATCTATTACTATACTCCCACTGGAAAAAAGTTAAGATCGCGTGTTGAAATTGGACGATTTTGTAAGTTATTATATAATATATATATATTATAATATATATATATATATATATACTATATATACTATATATAATATTATATATATATTATATAATATATATATATATCATATATATATATATATATATACTATATATATATATATATATATATATATATCCCTTTGATGTTTTTTTATCAATAGTTTTCTATAATTTGTTTGTAGCATGAATTTTTTTTTTTTTTTTTGTTTATTCAGAATAGAATAAAGAATGTTTAAATGGGATGATTTTAGCTCTGTATTTCATGATTTATATATATATATATATATATATATATATATATATATATAATATACTATAATATATATTATATATTTAATACATATTATACGATATATATATTATATATATATATACTATATATATATACGGTATAGTATATATATATATATATATTATATATTATATATATATATATATATATAATTATATATATCTATATATTATATATATATATATATTATCTCTGTATATATATATATATATAGTATATATATAATATATAATATATATAAAACTATTCCGCTGTTCTGTTATTAAGTGGTTCATTTTCAAGTTTTTAATTTTATGAAATCATTTTATAGTCATTTTTTGTTTTGTTTTACTGTGTGTAAGGCTATGAGGCCATAGCCCAAAGGTTTTAGGTACAGGTGGGACACAAACCTTCTCTGGAGCAAAAAATTTCTTTTAAGAAATAAATAGATTTATAGCCAGAGTAAAATAACTTTTTTACTATAAAATAAAGTGTTCGGAGCCATAGAAAATGTTAAGACTGTTGCGCCAGATATTTTAAATTGATGGAGCTGGAAGTTGGAACTGGCCAAAACATTTACTTACTCTTCGGTGTGTGTGTGTGTGTGCGCGGGCGTGCGGGCGTTTTGAGTAATGAATATGTTTTCTATAAGAGTTTTAATGTTTTTACTCTGTAATATTTTAGTTTTTATTATTTTTCTTAAAGGATATAAATATAATATAATATATATTATATATATATATTTATATATATAATATATTATAATATATAGATATATATATATATATATATATATACTATATATATACTATATATATTAATATATATAACGTATATAATATATATATATATACTATACATACTATATATATTATATATACTGATTTCTATGATAAGGAATGATCTTAATGCCCTACGTCATCATCCAAACAACATTTAAGATTCCATAATATGTTTCTTTTTCCTAGAAACTTATTATCACAAAATCTCTTTATCTAAAAGTGGTTTGCTTATATCTTAAGTGTAAAAATTTTACTGACCATCAGTTTTAGAATATATATGTATATATACTGTGTATATATATTCCACCAAACTTTATTACTTCATGCAGAACGACATCAGTCTTATTTGCCCCAACACCCAGACGTTAAACACAGCCACACAACATACCAAAGAAAATCTACATCTAATAGAAAATTGGTTAAACTCCAACAGTAATACCGCACCCCCCTTAAAATTCTCATCACCCTTTTCAACGCACTTGACCGTCATCACTTCTCCTTCATTCCCGATAATCACCCTGAAACACACAACTTCCATTCCATTAAACAAAACCCCAAAAATATTTAGGACCTTACCTATGACACTCATATGACGTCTCCCCACATCAACCAAATCGACTTCCTCAAACCCAACGAAAACTCAAACACCTCCGAAACCCTTTACCCAACACAACTTTCCGCGATAGGAAAAACACACCACCACTACCTATAAACAACTTTCTTAGAACAAAATCTAAACTATGTGCCTCACCCAGCATGGTTTCTCAGCACTCTCAAATCGAAACACAAAATAAATTCAAATCTCTCAAAACAGCCCTCAGAATTATCACAGTTGCCTAAAACCACCCCAATCCAACAATTACACGACGAAACCTCGCATCCTCTCCATCTGCCCTCCACATACCGGAGCGATGGTGGGGACTCAATCTTCTATCAGAAAACCCGTAATCCAACCCACTCTTGTCACCAAATTCTCTTCCCACCCACCCCCACCAAGACTAAAATCCCCCCTTCTTCACCACTTCTACTACAACACTTACAATATAATTCCCGCGCCCCCCTCCCAATAGGTCATGGATACACATATCCATACCATCTAACCAACACAACCTACAAAACCGCCAAATAACAAATTTTTTAAACACCCCCTCCCCAAAACTTTCCCCTAGAGATGAAACGCGCTGTCCAGAAGAGGCCCAATGGACCGCCTGTAGCAGATCAGGTCACCACCCAAAACTGTGCATATACAATATAGAATTCAAACTAACCATGTCACCTCCCCATCAGCAACCAGATGTCACAACTTCCCAAGATACCAACTAGAGCACCTCCTTCTGGGTGCTCTGCTCTCGACGACCCCACGCCGTCTTCTCTATATCTTCTCTCTTCTCGACCTTTGGAACCGGCCAGTGGCGGCAGCCGGCTTCCTGAAGGCATTGTGGCCCTCCAATTAAGGTGGGACAGGGGGCAGAAGTATGTATATATATATATATATATAAATACTATATACTATACTTATATATATTATATATATATAATATAGTATATATATTATATATATATATTATAACTATATTATATATATATATATATATATATATAGAATGATGGAGAATGGGATTGGAGGGTCCCATACCTCATTATATGCGGTGAATGATTTGGTTTGTGTGGCGAAATCTGAAGAGAGTTTGAGTAGGATTGGTAGAGAGATTTGGCAGAAGGTTTTAAGTAGAGAGAGTGAGGTTTGAAAGTAACGTAGATAAGGAGTAAGGTTATTGGTTGTGAGTGAGGACAGTCCTCAGTGTGAAGTATGTTAATGGTGAGCAGCTTGGAACAAGTGCTGAGTTTAAATATTTAGGGGATGTGTTGGATGAGAAGGGAACGGATGATGGCGAGTGTTAGTAGGAAGTTGTAAATGGCAGGGGAAGGTTGCTGTGCAATTAAATCGTTGGTGAAGTAAAGGGACTAAGTCTTGAGGCGCTAGGGTCTTACATGGAGGCTATGTGTGTTACCTGTGTTATTGTTATAGTAGTGAGACTGTGGTTCGGATAAGAGTATAGATCTAAAGTTCAATGTGTTCAGATGGACAATCTTAGGGACATGCTAGGTATGAGAAGAATTGATAAAGAATGTACGTTATTAGAGAGTTGATTGTGTGAAGAAAAGGGTATAAACGAGAAAATAAATATGTTGAGATGGTTTTGGTCATGTAATGGAAAGGATGATGGTATAGTGTCGGTTTTTAAGGGAATGTCATGTGGCGAGTGTGCTTGGAAAACCGACGGCCTGGGGAGATCGAAAAAAAAAAGTTGATTGAGTCAGTAAAACGAATAGTCTGCAGGGACAGAATATGTGAGTTTGCAAGAGACGAGAATAAAGGTGTCATATAGGAGAGAAAGGCGGCGGTTTTGGAAGGATGGGTTGTGGCCCCACCTTGGGTCAAGGGATGAACACTACATTGACGACTACCCATAGTGAGGGTCCGTCGTAGTCCCCTGAAGCTATAGGGTGGATTTTCGACTGCGACGAGTTTTCACTAATTAATGGTCAGAGGGGGCGTAGGCTGGGTTTTCTTTTCGACATTGTCATACATCTCCTATGCCATTGTTCTTTTCCATGTTGTAGCACACCAACTCCAATCTTGGGAAAAAAAGGGAGATTAAAGAAAGAAATATATATTATACTATATATATATATATATATAATATATATATATATATATATATATATATATATATATATTATATATATATATATATTAGTATATATATATTATATATATATATATACTATTATATATATATATTGTGTCAGTAATCAAAACGATCACAGATTTTACATTGGGCAATCTCTCTCTT
>JABUQX010097699.1:37500-46335 GCA_015478945.1 Trachelipus rathkii | reverse complement strand
TATTGTATAGAGGCTACCCGATTCTCCTTTTTCAAAGGTATTCTTTACGGCTTTTAAATCTTCTCTATGTATAAGGTATGAAAAAAAGTTGTTAAAAAAAATTATTACATAATTACTATATTATTAATAAAAATACCCAATGTTGCTACAGGCATAATAAACTATCGCCTCATTGTTACAAAACCGTAATTTCTCTTAACTGGAATTTCGCAGTATTGTATCATTATCATTATACTCAAAATTACATCGAAGTATGGGATAAGTTCATACCTTTCATACAGCGTGTAGCATTCGTTAACCAATCCAGAATATCCACAATCTATTGTAAATAAACCATAGATATTATCAGAGATTTAAGATAAACTAATCGTTGAACATATGTTATAATAGTTCGTAAATATGCCTTGATACAGTACAACAAGCTAATATTATACATACTGAAGGACGGTGTCCAAAAGATATCATCCTTTAGGATGTATGCCCTACCACTTTGAAAATTAACAAATCCATCATGTTTCGCGACCGCGTAATATTACGCCGGCGAGGGTTCATGCGTCGGTTCCGCACCGGGTTGCGCCTGCGGGCCGCTCTGCGTTTTGCTTCACGGAAGCCTACTAGAAGCGAGGGAAAGATGAGTAAGCTGATGCGAGGGAAATGAAAAGGTAGTCGCGCAAGGTAAGATGGAGTAAATCAGGAGAGACACGGAGGAAAAGAAAACACGTGTAAGACAAAAGCAAGAACGGGGGCACAGCGGAACAGCGAAAAAGGACGTAGGAGGAAAAGGAGGGGGCGAACAAAGAGAAGAAAACACACCGGCCAAAGACAAGGTAAAGAACATAAGGTAAGGGGCAAAAAGAGCGAGAAAAGAAGGGCGCGGACCAATCACAGACGAGGCAGAAGATGAGAGAAGGAGGACGCCGACCAATCACAAGGAGGAAAACAGGGCCGTGCGGACCTGCTAGAAATAGGACGACCAGGCCAGCGATGGGGCAGGAGCGTAGAGGTAAAAAAGAAAGAAGAAGAACAAGGAGGCGGCAGAGAAGGACCGGGGACCGTGGAGGAGCGGGATAGCCAGGCAGGGGAGACCAAAAAGGCGGAGCCGAAAGGGGCCGAAAGTAAGGCCTAACGGAGGGAGGGCTACACAGGGTGACAGAAAAAAGGGCCAGGGAAGGAAAGAGAGGGGGACCTGGAAGAGGCCGAACGCCCGGGCGACAAAAAGAGGAGCCGAAAAGGAAGGACCGAAAGGAAGGAGGGCAACACAGGGGACAGAGAGATATGGCAGGGGCGGAGCGGGGAAGGAGGCGGGGGATGGCGCGGGGGGGAGGGCAAGGACAGAGAGAGAAGAAGAGAGAAAAGAAGAGTAAGAAGAAAAGAAGAAGAAGAAGAATAAAGAAGAAGAGAAGAGAAGAAGAAATGAAAAGCCGAATGAGGAGAAAACGGGAAAGAGGGGGATGGAACAGCGAACGCGAAGAAGAGAAAAGGAAATGGGAAGAAGGGGAGGGGGAAAGAAGAACGGAGAAGGTGAAGGAAGTATTTAATGACGAGGGAGGGCAGTTCTAGGGGGAGGTGTAGAAGAAACGAGTTGGTGGGTGGTGTTTATTTTAGGTGTTTTTGAGACGGCGAGGGAGCGGTGTGGTGTATGTGGTGAAATTGAGTTTAGTGCGAGAGGAGAGTCTAGTGTGAAGCAATTGTGGGGGAGACGAGAGAAGCGAGTTGCGCGAGCGGGGTTGTGGTGGTCTTTTTTGTGAGAGTGGGGATTTTTGTGGGTTTTTTTTCGTTGTGTGGATTTTGTTGTACTGTGTGTTTGGGGTTTTTTGTTTTTTTTTTTATTTTTTTTTTTTTTAGTTGTTTTGTGCTATTGATCGTGATTTTCTGGTGTTTGTTGTGTTGTGTGGGGCGTGACCTTACTGATGGGTTATACTAATTTATTGCCTTTAGTACGTAAAATATGTTATTAATAAAATTTCATAAAATTTAGTAAAAGTTATTTTAAAACTGGATAGTTAGTGACTTATAACAAAAATGTATTAACAGTTAATAATAAATTCTTTGTCAAGATAATGATTCATTTATTATAGAAGAAGTTTAAGAAACTTTGAAATATTTTAGTTATATTTGAATGAGTATTATAAATGTACGTGTTTAATTACAAAAACAATAAAATGTTTAATAAATTATACGTATATGTGTAAGTGAGTGGCGTTGTGTGTGTGTGTGTGTGTTGTGTGTGTGTGCGTGTAAAACTGTGTGTGAGTGTAAGTAAATCTGGGTGTGTGTAAGTAAATCTGTTGTGTTAAGTAAATCTGTGTGTGTAGGTAAGAAAATCTGTGTGAGTGTAAGTAAATCTGTGTGTAGTGTACAGTGAAATCGTGTGTGAGTGCGTAAGAAATCTGCTTGTGGTTAGTAAATCGTTGTGAGTGTAAGTAAATTCTGTGTGAGTGTGGGTGGGTTTTTAATCAGTGTAACGATAAATTATAAGGTCTATGGGTAATTGTAATTTTCATAGTAAATTGTGTGTATTAGGTTGGTATGTGAATATAGCTTTTAAGTTCATAGTCGAATGTGTTTGTTATAAGTGTGTTGTGCTGGCTTGTGTGTGTTGTGTGTGTGTGTGTGTGTGTTCTAAATAATATAAACCAATAGCCACTGAAGTAGAATAACACTAGAGTATAATATAAAAAATAAAATAAAATAGAAAAAGAATAATAAAAATAATAATAAAAATAAATAAAAATAATAAAAAATAAATAAAAAGTATTAAACAAAATAAAAAAACATTATGTTAATAAATCATATGAGTTTAAAGCAGTAAACCAATCTGATTAAAGCAGTAAAAAACATATGAGTTAATAGCACGTAAAACATGAGTTAAAGCATACAAAGCAGTTAAAGCAGTAAAGCAGTAAAAACAAAAGCATACTAATCCCCCCTTTGGTGTTAGGTCACACCTCTATTGATATTACTGATTTACTGCTTAAGGTATGTAATGTTAATAAATACTATGAGTTGAAACCAAGTAAAAACAGAAAGTTAAAGCAGTAAAGCGAAAGTTAAAGCAGTAAAGCAGAAATAAAACAGTAAAGCAGAAAAGTTAAAGCAGTAAAGCAGAAAGTTAAAGCAGTAAAGCAGAAAGTTTAAGCAGTAAAGCAGAAAGTTAAAAACTAAAGCATACTAATCCCTTAGGTGTTAGTATGCTTTTGTTACTGATTTACTGATTACTGCTTTAAGGATGTAATGTATGTGAGTTAAAGCCGTAGTAAAGCAGAGTTAAAGCAGTAAAGCAGAAAGTTAAAGCAGTAAAAGCAGGAAAACAAAAGCATACTAATCCCTAGGGTTTAGGTAACACCTCTATTGATTATACTGATTTACTGCTTTAAGGATATGTAATGTATGTGAGTTAAAGCAGAAAACGTGAGTAAAGCAGTAAAGCAGAAGTTAAAGCAGTAAAAAAGCAGTAACACAAAAGCATACTAATCCCTTAGGTGTTAGGTAACACCTCTATTGATTTACTGATTTACTGCTTTAAGGTATGTAAAGTTTATGTTTTTAATAAATATTTCGTACAATTGTAGTAAAATAAAATGATTATATATCAGACACTCTGGATTTTTTCTTCTTACATACAATTTTTAAAAATTTATAAATTAAAAAGTATTAAGTAAAAAGTATTAAGTAAAAAATAATGTTAATAAATATATGTGTTAAATAATAGGTCTGTAATGAGTTACAGTTTTAGGTTCGCGAAAATGTTTTTAATAAAAATGTTTAAGTATGAAATAAACAATGAAAGACTCATAGCATATTGAAAAAATTCTTGAAATGTTTAAGTATGAATAAAAATAAATACTTATATACATATATATTTTTCATTCGCGCGGAATATTGCGCCGCGGGCGCACGCGGGGCGGGAACGCGGAAATATTGCGCCTGCGGGCGCACGCGGCGGGCGGGATCGCGGCGGGTCGCACCTGCGGGTGCGGTGTTCGTCTGACTTTGCGCGGAGGGCGCATGCTGCGCCTGGTGATCAGCTTATGATCTAGAGGTAGACATCAATATTAGTGTTGTTCTAGGCTCAGGGGTTGGGAACCATCAAAGATGAATCATCAATATAGATGGTATCAAAGATGACGTCATCAAAGATGAGTCATCAAAGATGAACCTTCAAAGTTGAGGCATCAATGCTGAGGCATTAATGCTGAGGCCAAAGTGAGGCATCAAAGTGAGGCATCAAGTTGATGGGCATCAAAAATCGAGTGTGTGGTGTAAGTGTTAAGTGTATCTGGTGTGGGGTGTGAGTGTTTTAAGTGTATATGGTTTAATGGAAGTGTCTATGGCAGGTGTAAGTGCTTATAAGTGTCAAGTTCGTATAAGTGTCATAGTGAAAGTGGTATAAGTGTTATAGTGTATGTGTCTATGGGTGGGTGCAAGTAATAGATATTTCATATATAAATATATATAATATATATATATATATAATATAGGAGTATATATATAATATACGATATATATTTTATACTATATAATATAATATATATAATTATATTAGAATATATAATAATATATATACTGTTCCACACTTCGGGGGATTCCGTTTCCACCCTCCGTTTTGGATAGAGTGAAGCTAAGGCTAAGAGCTTATAACTTGTCCCATACTCTCTGACTCCCTTGACCCTCTTTCTCTGCGTCTTGACCGTAGGGGCCCTATCTCTTTTCTATAGGGATTACAACGGCCAGGTGCTCGCGAGAATTGACCTCTCGCATTACCTCCACCACTACGGTCCCCTTCGGAACACAAGAGCGTGCCTGTCTTCTCATGAAAATTTGTCGTGAATATTGAGAAGGACTCAAGGATCACTCGTATGGTACCTCCTTCGTTCCAGCCACATCTGTTTTGTGGAATTCCTTGCCTTCTTTATTTTCCCCGCAATGTTTAATCTTCTCTATTTAAGTCCCGCGTCTGCCCCCACCTCTGAGAGAATTGCGTTAGGCAAGCCTTGTCAGGGTGGGTTTACTTTTATTCTATTTTTATTTATTTTTTCTTTATGTAATTTTTTATTTATTTATTTATTTATATTTATTTTTACATTTTTCTTTTGGAAAGGGCATTGCCCGTGAGTGGGGGTATCATGTAAAAAAAAAAAAAAAAAAAAAATATATATAGTATATAATATATAATATATATAGCCATATAGTGATAGAAAAAGACTAACTCATAGTAGAAAGCATCCTAGCAGCTGTAATAATACACCCAATCAATTCCGGCAAGACCTTATAAACCTAGGTAGACACCCATATTAGCATATTCTAGTCAGAGCCTAGAAAAGGCTGAAAAAAAAAAGTAGGCACTCATTGCACTATGTGCACATCACTTGCACTAGTGCTGCACTCACTTGGCACTCATGGCACTCACTTCGCACTCATTGGCACTCATTGGCACTCGACTTGCAAACTCACCTGCACTCACCCGCACTCATTAGAATAATCATAGAACACATAAGAACATCACTAGATACATACGTTCAATTAGAACGAAATATGTACGATGTGGGCCACGAGTGGGCAAAAAATTGTCGTGGGCCAAAAACTGACCCAGTATCTGCAAGGTCAAGTCCGAAATATCATGTCAAACAAGGTTAAGACATCAAAAAAGCGCTAAGCCCCTAAAGGAAGGCCAAAAAATTACCGCTGGCCGTCAAAAAATTGACCCATGGAAACCAAAGGGTTGGAGAAAAGCGTCAGACAAAAAAGTAAAGACATTCAAAAAATAGGGCAAGCCCCTAAAGGGGGCCAAAAAATGTAGGGTGCGCAAAAATTGACCATGAAGACCAAAGGGTCTGGTCGAAAAATTAGGTGCGGTACGTACAACGGTTGCTGACGCAACCGTTTGGCGCAACCCTTCTTCGAAGGTTGCAAAAATTAGGGTTACCTTAAAAATTAGGTGCCAAAAAATTAGGTGTGCCAAAAAATTTAGGGTGGCCGGAAAAATTACCGTGCGGCCAAAAAATGACCCTGAAGACCCAAAGGGTTGGTCGCAAAAAAGGTCAGAGCCCAAAAAGCGTCAAGCCCAAAAAAAGTTAAGGTAAAAAATTCAGGTTGCCCCAAAAGGTCAAGGCCCAAAGGTCGCGGTCAAAAAAAAGGTCAAAAAAGGTTAAGGTCAATTTTAGTCCAATAAAGCTCTCCTACTACTGGACGGATGATGCAATGTCAAATAGGAAAGTGTAATGAGAAAGTTAATGAGAGTGTATTAACAGATAGATTCGTCAAATGGAAAAGATAAAAAGATAGTTCGTGGTTAAGCGAGTGTTTTAAGTGAGTGTTTTGGACTTGACCGGCCCTGAGATAAAAAAAAAAAAGGTGAATAGACGCAGTTAGAGAGTGGAATTTAGAGAATGTGAATTTACGAGAGTGTGAATTACCGCAAGCGAGAAGATTGTGCATAATAGAGTAAATGGCAGAGGGTTTTGTGGGGGGGGGCATTATGTGGGCCATGGCAGCAGGTTAAACCTGATATTGATGATATATCATGTGTGACTGTCACGTGTGTGGACTTCTGGAGGATTTTGACCTTGTCCGTCTTCCACTTAAGGGCATGGTTTTTTTTCGGTTAGGTCACGTTGGTGTTACCTAACTATTTCTGTTCCGGTGTACTGTTTGCACCCCACCTGAATTCTGTGGGGTCCGGGAGAGGACAAGAGAGAAAAAGAGATTATGTATAAATATATATATATATACTATAGATATATATATATATATATACTATACATATATATATATATATATATAACTAAAATATATATACTATATATATACGTATATATATATATATATATTAATATCGAGAGAAGAGAGAGAGGAGAGAAAGAGAGAGAGAGAGAGGAGAGAGAGAGAGGAGAGAGAGAGAAGGAGAGAAAGAAGAGAGACAGAGAGAGAAGAGAGAGAGAGAGGAGAGAGAGAGAGAGAGAGAGAGAGAGATATGGCAACCGTTTTTTAACTTTTTTTGAAAACCCAATTATTAATGCGGTTTTTTTTCCTTTTTTCTCTTCAACTTTATTTATGGTCTGCAACGTGGAACAACTGGCCCATTCATTCCAAATCTGCTAAAAAAATCTGAAAATCGGTTCATTACGAAATACAATCTACCTTCATTCCGATTTTTGAAGAGAAAAAGACAATCATTTACCGATTAAAAACTTTTATATCTCAGGATGACGATGAAATATACATCAAAACATAGATTGACCAGCATATATATAGTATATATGATTATATATAGATATAATATATAATATATATAATTATATACTATATATATACTATATATAGTATAATATATATACATATTATATATATAGTATATATATATATATATATATATATATAATATATATAATACTATATTATATTATATGAAAAAAGAATGAAAAATAAAAATAGTAAAAATTAAAATTGCAAAATAAAAATAAAAAAATAAAAAAGAAAAATCCAAGAAAAAAGTGTCATTAATTATTTATTATTTATGTTAAGGAACTATTCAATCCTTTTATTTCATAAGCGATTCTATTAATGCTATTATTATATATATATATATATATATATATATATATATATATATATATATAATATAATAATTATATATATATATTATATATATATAATAATATATAATATATTATAATAGATATATAATAATATATAGTATATATAGTTCTAGCTACAGGTAGCAACCAGTCCTTTACTTTTTTGCTTGCAGAACTCTTGGACCAGCATGGAATTTTTAGCCTAGGGCACATTTCTGAAATCCTCTGGGAGAGCGAATTTCGAGGCCAAATGAAGAGATGCTAGCTCAAAAAAGGTGAAAACCCTTACCTGAGTGATATTAAACTTAAGCGACTTGCACCGAAAACCATGCGCCGAGAAACGCTTTTCTAGAATGCTCTAGGATCAAGAGTTTCTGGGCCAGAAGAAGAAAATGCTGGTCCAACGCACAGGAGCGAAGCCCCTACATGGGAATGGAATAAATATTAATAGATAAGAGTAAATGTTATGCAGTTTGTCGAACGGGCACAGTCCTCGGTGAAGTTATGTTGGATGGTGATCATCGTAAAAAATATCTGAGTTAAATATTAACGACATATTTGGATAATTAGGGTACGAATGATTAATGTCTGAAGTACTCAAGTGTGAACAGGAGGAAGGTGAGCTGGTATCGTAACATTCCATGGTTTCTTTTAGACACAAATCTACAGTGTGCTAGAGCTCCGTTATATGAGGCCATGTGTTAACTTGGGTTATATGAATTATAGTGAAACGATGGTCTGCCAATAAAAGCACCTATATCTAAAGGTACAATGTGAAAGGGGACCAATCTTACGGGCGTAGTTAGTGTGAAAAGAGATCTGATAAAAGAGGACATGAAGCGGATTTAGTGAGTGTGTAGTCGGAAGAAAGGAGGAAATGAGCAAGAATAAAGAAAACATAGCGATGGTTGGTCATTTGAAAGATGGATTGATATCGCATTGGTTAAGCGGATACTATAGTGGAGATGTGTGAAAACGACCAGCTGGGAACCGAAGAAAAAAGGGATTGCGTTCAGTATAAAATATTTATTTTTTTCTCGTTTAAAAAAAAATATTTCATAAAAAAAAAAAAAATAATATTCTTATTCATACTATCAATAAAGTTAACCAAATTCTAGAAAATAAATTAATTAACTTTCAATACTTTACACATCAATCAGCATGTAATTATTTTGGATTAGACATTTCAAAATCGTTAATTGCGGATGCGGATGTTCAAATTTAAGCAAATGTTATGCGGATGCAGAGTCGGCATACA
>JABUQX010097699.1:30000-35000 GCA_015478945.1 Trachelipus rathkii | reverse complement strand
ATTATAATAGAATAGTATATATATATATAATATATATATATTATAAAATAATATATATATATATATATATATATATATTATATATATATATATTATATATATATATATATATACAAATATATATATATATAGTATATATAACAGCATTAATATTATCCTTGAGGTAGTTATATTTTCAATTTTCTAAAAAAATTTATTTACAAAGAAATCATTTGATAAGGAAATTTATTCACATTTTATATATAAGTTTAAAAACATTAACACTAATTAAGTCTAGCTTTCGTAGTCAATGATCGACATACTTCTTCAGGACTGAAAAATATTTTTAAATGATGAAATGACTTTAACTCCGATGGATTTCTGGCAACTTGGTGTTTCTATTTATCGATGACGCTATGTTCCCTTTTATTCAATTTTTAAACTTTCTTTAGTATTGTGGAGCTTTGTTAACATTTTTCATATTTATTTAATTTCGTCTATATTTAATTTCGCCCTTTGTATATTTAGATTGTACTATATTATATATATTAATATATATATATATATCTTATATATAATTATATATAATATATATTATTATATATAATATATTATAATATATTATATATATATATTATAATATATATATACGTATATATAGATAGTATAAATATACAGTGGCGTATTTAGGGGGGGGCCAGGGGACCATGGCCCCCCGAAATTTTCTAGACACTAAAAATTTTTTAGTATCATATCCGTAATAATATAAAGCGCAGAAGTTAAATTAATTATATAATTCGTCGCTGTCAGAACAAATCTCGTAAGATCCAATTAGTAAAATTAAACTTGAAACCATCAGAGAAATGCAACATTAGAAATTCAGCTGATTTGAAGAATGTGTAAGCGCATCTGAAACTGAACTGAGTATTGAAAATTGTTGAACTAATAAATAACAAGTTCCAAAATACAGACACAAAACATTACCTACTCCGAACCCACAGATCTTATTATGGCAATCCATTTTTTATACATTTTTTGATATTTAATATCAGCATTAGGAGAGAAGTTTTTAAATTTCCCTTGCAATACGAACGTTAATGTTGCCATATGAGAAGATAACAAGATTGTGTAATATTTTACAAGAAAGATCTCGAAAAGCCCAAAATGAAATTTAGTAAAAGCAGAATGGATTTATGGAAGTTGAAATGACCTCACAGCATAGGCGCCCAAAAAAACCGCAATAGATGGACTAGTTCTTGTTCGCAGTCCATAATTTCTAAATATTTACATCTTGTTGCAAATACTGGCAGTTTTACCCGTGTTTAATGCTCAGTAGAAGAAGTTTTTCAAATTAAGACTTCTGAAAACCTACTTGAGAAATACTATGGATGAAAACTTATGGACTACCCTCCCTAATAAATCGAATATTGAAATAAAAATCGAAGATGTTATCTCTTCGCTCACTCTCATTTCAGGCGATTAAATTTAAGACAATTTATTGTAGGATGATTTTAGTAATCATACAAATCTTCATTTTTACTAGGAATTTAATATTTTTGTCCTTCCAATTTATATATATAATATTATATATATATATATATATATAAATAATAATAATTATATATATATATATATTATAGATATAATATATATATATATATATATATATTATATATAAAAAAAATTTTATAAAAAATAATATAATAAAAAGTTAAAATATTTAATAATAAAATATAAGATATATATATATATATTATATATATATATATATATATATATATATAATATATATATATAAAAAGAGCGATTTTGTTTGCCCCCCGAAAAAAATCTGATACGCCCACGTATAATATATATTATATATATTTTTTTTTTTTTTTTTTTTTTTTTTTATTAAACGCCTCTTTTGAGGGTATCCCGGTGCTACACCGTCCCCAAAACTTTGGTTAAGGCAAAACACCCCCTCAACTCAACTCCCCAAGACTAGCCTGATTATTCCTAGGCTTCCTTTGATTGCTTCTATAGCTATCTCCTCGGTTCCAATTTTAGCAGGGATCTTTTGTAGATAGGTTACTAGAGAGGTTTTAATCGCTCCAAGGGACCCCACTACCACTGGCACCACCTCCACCTCCTCCATCTCCCACATCCTTCTGATGACATATCGTAGTCTTTGATATTTAATTTCTTTCTCCCTTTCGTAGAGGGCCAAATTTTCATCGTATGGGACACCTACCTCTATTAGTTGACATGTTCTTGTTGTTTTATTGACTAATACAATATCCGGTCTATTACTTTGTACAAATATGTCGGTGGGTATGCCAAAATCATATAGAATTTGGATATGGTCATTATCTACTATTGCTGGAGGTTTGTAATTCCAATGATTATTAGGAGTATCAATATTATATAGTTTGCATAGTCTGTAGTGAATGAGCTTGCATATGGCATTATGTCTTTCTGTATATATTCCCATACGTAGCATAGTCTTACATCCGGATAATATGTGGGGCACAGTCTCCGCGTCTTTTTCACACATCCTACATCTATCAGAGCAATCGACTCCTTCGATATGCTTTTTGAACCAATTGGTTCTTAAGCACCAATCCTGAGCTGTAATCAGCGTTCTCTCATCATTTATTTTTAAAAATCCCCTCGCAATTGTTTCTATCGATTTTTCTTTGTTGATAAAGGTCTTGTTCAATACTTCTTTTTTAAAGTGTTGGGCGTGTCTATGTTCTTCCCATTCTACATTATCGGCTTTCTTTCTTGCTACTTTATAAGATTCCTTTAAGATTTTAGTTCTTTCTTTGAGGTTTTTCTCATTCCATCCATTCTGTGTTCTGATATCGATGTTAAATTTGCCTTTTTTGTTATTGAAGTTGTTCCAGCCTTGCAATCTTCATGTTCTTTTAACCAGCCAATGAATTTGGTTCCTTTTCCTTCTATATATTCTGCTAATCCTACTATTTCATTTTTGTGGGTTCTATCTATATGTGGCATTCCCATACCTCCTTCATTTCTCGGGATGTATATACGGGCTGTACACTGGTTTTTGTAGATTATTTTGTGTGCATGGAGGAGTTTCCTTGTTGTTGTGTCTAGAGTATTTATTTCATGCTGGTACCAGTCTATAATTCCAAAACTATATCTCATTACTGGCATTGCCAATACCTTAATTGCCTCTATTTTGTTTTTTGGTTTTAACTCAGTTTTTAATATTTTATTCACTCTTGAGATGTATTCCTTTTTAATTCTCTCTTTCATAATTTTGTTTTCAATCCTGTCTGACTCCTCTACTCCAAGGTATTTGTAAGTTCCTTCCTGTTCCAGTTCTTTGATTTCCATGTTATTAACTATGATGTTTTCAGCATGTATCTTTCTACCTTTGTTCATAACTATGAATGCACACTTTTCCAATCCAAAATCCATTCTAATATCCGCTGAAAAATCACTGACCACCTTTATCTGTCTCTCTGCCTCTCCTCTACTTGGCGCATACAACTTTAAATCGTCCATGTAGAAGAGATGAGAGATTCTCTTTTCTTTCTTCTCGGTTCTTTTATTTATTCTGTACCCATTCTCTAAGTTGTTGATCAGGTTACTTAAGGGGTTGAGGGCTAATACAAATAACAGGGGGGACATGGAGTCTCCTTGAAAAATCCCTCTTTTCACTTTTACATTTTTTATTTTCATAATTCCTTTCTCGTGTGGTAGCTTTAAATTAATTTTCCACATTTCCATTACCCTTTCCATGAATCTTTTTATTTTTTCATCAACTTTGTAGATGCTCATTATTTCCTTCAGCCACGAATGGGGTACACTATCATAAGCTTTCCTGTAATCTATCCACGTCATGCATAGATTTTTTTGCCCTTTCCAGCTATTTTCAATTATCATTTTATTTATCAGTAGTTGTTCTTTTGTACCATAGGTATGTCTACTACATCCCTTTTGCTCTTCACTAATGATGTTGTTCCTTTCTACATGTTTGTATAACCTTTGGGTCAGAACTCCTGTTAATACTTTGTACGATGTGGGAAGGCATGTTATAGGTCTATACTTGCTAGGATCTTTGGTTTCTTCATTTTTTGGAATAAGGGTTGTTTCACCAGTTATGAACCAGTGCGGGATGTCTACTCTTCCATCCATTATGTTATTTAGGCATTCTGTTAGGGGCTTGATTAATGATGTTAGTTTTTTTAGCCATATGTTCTGGACCTTGTCCATTCCAGGTGCCTTCCAATTATTAGTCTTCTTGATTACATCCTTTACTTCTTTAATACTAATTTTCTGAGAGTTCATATTTCTAATAGATGTTATTTCTGGGTTATTTTTAATATTTCTCAACCATTCCGTATCTACATTATGCGACACATTGTTCTCATATATATTTTTCCAAAATCCTTCGACCTCCTCTGTTTTGGGTGCATCAGCAACTGTTATCTTGGTATTTCGTAATTCTCTATAAAATTTACCTTGATCTTCTTTGAACAGTTTGTTTTCTTTTTTTTCTTTTTCGCGCATTTCGTACCTTTTTAATCTCTTTCCTTTTGCTGTTAAAGATAATTTTCTTCTTACAAGAGCGTGTGTTAATTTATCTCCGATTCTAATTCTTTCTCTATTTACTAAATTTTGTGCTTTTCTCTTTGTTGCTTCAATTATTATTTCTCCATTCTGTAACATTGTGAGCATTCCAATTTCTTTTCGAAGAGTATTTATTTCATTCGTAAGTCTAATCTTCCATGGTGGCATCATATTCTTCCTTCCTATATTTGGATTATTTTTCTTATCTTTAACAGTATCAACTCCCATTGTTTCTGCTACTGCTCTTGATGTAGCATAATAGAGTCTGTTCAGCTCTGTCAGACTACAATTTGGTGGTATCAGGCGTGGCAGTACTCTATTTGCACTTGCAGTAACTTTGTTCAGCATAAACCAGTTTTTAATCTTTCTTACTTGTTCTCGCTTTTCAATACCCTGCACCCTATCCTCTTCACGGTAGTTAGCTATTTTGTTCAACA
>JABUQX010097699.1:22500-25000 GCA_015478945.1 Trachelipus rathkii | reverse complement strand
TTACCTCAAACGTCAAAAATGTGTGAAAAAAGGATTAACAAAAATAATTGTGAAAACCTTTGTTGCAAATATTGTAATTTAAATTTTAAAAGTAATGATGAGTTGAAAAGTCATCTGAATTTGCATAAAAGAAAGTTTAAATGTGCCCATTGTAATTATGAAAGCAATCATAAATCACACTTCAGCTCCCATTTGTTAACTCACAGCTATTTTAAATTATTTAAATGCTCTGAGTGTGACTATGAGTGTAATCAGAAAGCAAGGTTAAAAAGACACATGCTTACGCATCAAAATATAAAATTATTTAAATGTTCTGAGTGTGGCTATGAGTGTATTATGAAAGGAAACTTAAAAGCACACATGCTTACGCATCAAAATATAAAATTATTTAAATGTTCTGAGTGCAACTATGAGTGTAATCGTAAAGGAAACTTAAGATTACACATGCTCACGCATCAAAATATAAAATTATTTAAATGTTCTGAGTGTGGCCATGAGTGTAATCAGAAAGGACACCTTAAAGCGCATATGCTTACGCATCAAAATGTAAAATTATTAAAATGTTCTGAGTGTGGCTATGAGTGTAATCACAAAGGAAGCTTAAAAAGACACATGCTTAGTAAGCATGGAAATATGTAGCAAGCAACAACATAGTGAAGAACGAAAAGGGCGAAGCAGGTGTACTTATGGAACTAAAGGACAATCAATGATAAGTAAAATGATAATGGAAATTAGTAGGAGAGGTCGAAAAAATTTATGTATGACATGTATTGATTAGCAGAAGGCGTGTTCCTCATTCAAGGCTAAAAGAAACATTGAACATCTGTAAAGTAGAAGAGGAAACCCCGAAGATCCTTGAGTTGGTGATTAATAAAAGGAAAATAAATACTAATTGATAATTTATTAGAAAAATAAGTGGATGCGTGTTTGGACGAACTTGCATTCTGATGATTTTTTTTATTTCGGTTTCAGATGTTTTATGACATTCTCAGTGGAATCTTAAAAAGTATCACATTTGATTGACATAGTTTGAAATCACTTTGAATGACATCTGCTGAGACAAGATCCGTCGATGTCCATCAAAGGTTTTCTCCTTTAAAATTTGATACTTTTCAAAAAGTAAAATGAAATTCGTCAATACTCATCCATTGTAATCGTAGCCTAAGGATGCTGAGAGACGGATAAAGGTTGTAAGTAATTTCTCTCAGCAGATATTGGAATGACTTTGGACTGAATATTTGTGCTTTCATCGTTCTCAATAAAAAACGGAAAAGTCCATAAAAAACATCATAAAATATAATTGAAATAAAAGAATTAGACCAGGATTAGACTTATAAATGTTTGTTCTAAATGGTTGTAACTCTTCTTACATTCATAACTTTTATTATTAAAATTAAATTAAATTTATTCCACCAAAAATAAGTAAAATTTAAATATAATTAGTGAAAAGTTATGACATATAGTAAAAATAGAAATACGTAAATGAAGATAATAATAATAATAATACTCAAAAGCATCACACTGCTGTTATTATTTGATCAAACTGAATGAGTTTTGAGATACAGGCATTGACCGAAGAAATTTTCCACTAATAAAAATCATTTTTCCATAAAAAAGAAATGTATTTTTCTTGATTCCTCAAATTAAAAAAAAAAAAAGGTTTAAGCGATCTCAGTAAAATTTGGCCATTGTATATTTATTCATTGATTGGAAAAGACAGACGAAATTTGATTCAAATCGAGTCTGTGATTTTGTGAAGACGCAGAAAGTTTTTAAATGGAAAATATTTCCTGAATTAACATTTGAATTTACTTTCAAAATAAATTATTAAAATAAAAGTTTTCCAAAAATATTTGATTTTGTTTTATTGATGTATTTATTCATTTCAAATATTTGGATGAAAATTTTTTTTTTTAAGTATTTTAATGAAAATTTTGAATTTGTGCCAACCGAAGTCCGAATACCCACACCCAGACCCTGAAAAACTGGTGAGGCTATTTCTATATTAGCATTGTAAATTTTTTTTAAAATGGTTAACCTTTAAAAGTATTTTCTTTATAAATGATTCGAGAAAGGAAAAGGTCTTAAAACGGAAAAGTTTCCTAGCAGGAAAATTAATATTTTGAGGAATAGGAGTGTCTCGAAAAAAAAACTTGCTAATTCAAACAAACATTCGTAAGGGGGATAAACACCGTTAATAGTGACGCTCCAAGTACCATCCCTTTACGAAATTCGTTGCTATGGTTGGACCAACTGGTTCCAGTACTAATATATATATATATATATATATATATATATATATATAATATATATATATATATATATATATATAATATATATATATATATATATATATATATATATATATATATATATATATATATATATATATATAAGACCGTGCTTTTCCGTAGGGGTGGTAAGCGGGATCGTAGGGGTGATTTGTCTCCCTTGCTGACCTTGTATGGCTCCCCCATCCGCCCTGTGTCGGAGGTGAGGT
>JABUQX010097699.1:0-15000 GCA_015478945.1 Trachelipus rathkii | reverse complement strand
TTTTTTGATATATTTAAGTGATTTAATTTCAATAAAAATAAAAAATTAGAATTAATTGGGCTAGTAAAACTGAATTAGGACATACTAAATTTCTACATTATAAAAATGTCAACAAAAGTTCATGTTTCAAACATGTTTCTTTTATTTCTGATGTAAATATTATCATTATTACAAATAACACTTTTCAGTGTTGTTGTTTCATTGTGTCATAGACTATAAGCCCTACTTGGAGATTTTGAACTGAGATATAGTGCCTAGGGTTAAAAATAATACTTAATCGAACTTAAAAAAAGTTTGTGTACAAATTATATTTCGCGTGACGTCACGATTCTCAAAAAATCCAAAAAATCCAATAAATCCAAAAAATTAAAAATTGATCTTTTTCTCAAAAAATCCAAAAAATCCCCAACCCTGCGTAGGAGTAGCCCGATGTGGAGCTGGAGGTGAAGAATCCTGAGCCAGAGTGGAGGAAGGCAAGGGTGAAAATGACCGTGTGGGTGGAGTCTGAGCCGGACGTATTGGTGCTGTTGGATTCGGAGAAGGAGGGGGAGGAGGATAAGGAAGAGGATCAGGAAAAGAGAGAGGAGGATTAGGAGGAAGAGATGCAGGAGGAGAGATAGGAACGTTAAAAGAACGAGTTGAAAGGGGAGAAATTGAAACAAAAGGTAAAGCGTCAGAGTCGACAACAGGAAGAGGATTCGCCTCGAAGAAAGCAGGCTTAAGGCGGTCGATTGAAACGATTTCTGTGCGTGTGAGACGTTGAATCGTAAAGAATTTCTCCTTCTTAAATATCACTGGAAAAGGTCCATCGTAATTAGGTTGGAGAGCGGTGCGGTGGGAGTTATGTCGAACAAAGACATGAGTTCAGGAAGAAAGGTCCTTAGGGATATAGGAATGCACCTTGTGTGGACGAGAAGGAGTTGGTCTCCACGACGAAGCACAGCGCCTCAAGCGGGTAAGATAAGCAAGCGGGTCGGCTGTAGGAGGAGGAGAGGACTGAGAAAAAGTCACCGGGAAGACGAAGAGGGGAAACATACACTAAATCAGCAGCCGAACAGTGCAGATCCTCTTTAACAGCGGAGCGAATGCCAAGCATTACAAAAGGGAGAGCGTCAGTCCAATTTTCCGGATTGGGCTGAGCTAGAAGAGAAGCCTTTAGCTGACGGTGGAAACGTTCGATAAGGCCGTTCGCTTTTGGGTTAAAAGAAGTCGTGTGAATCTTCTCGGAACCAAGAAGATTCATCAAATCTCTCCATAAGAAGGATTCAAAAGGTCTACCTTGGTCCGTTGTGACAGAAAGCGGCACACCAAAGCGCGAAATCCAGTGAGCCAAGAAAGCTTTAGCTATGGATTCCGCGTTGGCGACAGAGAGAGGGATAGCCTCGGTCCATCGTGTGAACCGATCTATGCACGTAAGAATGTATTTCTTACCGCGGTGGGAGGGAGGCAGAGGTCCAACGATGTCGATGTGGATACGTTCAAATCGAGCACCAGGGGGTAAGAAAGTGCCTAGCGAGGACTAAGTGGGACGGTGGACCTTAGAACGCTGGCAGGGAAGACAAGTGCGAAACCAAGTTGCTACGTCGGCATTCAGATCAGGCCACACAAAAACGGGCAGCAATCAGTTTGCTGAAAGCCTTCAATGGCCAGGAGGCGAAAAGCGAGTGAAGATTGGAGGAAGACATCCTTACGGAAACGATGCAGGTACGAAAGGACGAGAGGAAACCCTTGGAGAGACATCACACAAGAAGTCTCTTCTCCTATCCCAGGAGTTTGAGCCAACTCCAGCTTGAAAAAGAGTCTTGTGGAAGTGGGCCAGGATTTCCTTCAGTAGTCTGGCACGTTTGCCGTTAGCGTCGTAATCGATGGTGCGCAAGGCTGAAATCGCGTCGATTTCAATGTGGAAGAGAGCGTCAGCATTGAAGTTTTCGACACCTGAAATATGTCTGATATCAGTGGTGAACTGTGAGACATACTCAAGGTGACGAGCTTCTTGAGGAGAGTGCCGTTCGTTTCTGGAGACCATAGCGAAGGTAAGTGGTTTGTGATCAGTGAGTATGTGGAACTCACGACCCTCCAGAAAGTAGCGGAAATGACGGACGGCGAGATACATCGCAAGTAACTCCCTCCCAAAAGCACTGTAGCGTGTCTCAGGAGGTTGCAACTTGCGAGAGAAAAAGGCGAGAGGAGACCACACTCCGTTCAGGTGCTGCTGAAGAACACCTCCGACAGCAAAATCGGAGGCATCTACCTGAACTCTGGTCGGAGCTGAGTCCTGAGGGTGGACTAAGAGTGTGGCAGAAGCGAGTGCTTCTTTGGAAGCTTCAAAAGCAGCAGTAGCTTCGTCAGACCAGTCCACTTTCGTAGAACTGCCTCGGTGCTTGGGGCGGATGAGAGCGGTGAGGGGTCGAAGAATATCAGCGCCCGATTTAAGAAAACGATGGTAGAAGTTAAGCATGCCGAGGTACTGACGAAGCTGCTTCTGAGTAACAGGCCTAGGGAAGGTGCGAATGGCCTCGACGCGCTCTGCAAGAGGACAGATACCATCAGCGGAGACAGTATGTCCTAGAAAGGTAAGAGAGGAGGCACCGAAAACACACTTTGCCGGGCTGAGACGCATGCCACATTCGTCCAACCTGGCAAAGACGGCACGTAGATGTTGCTCATGCTCGGCAGGAGAAGAGGAAGCTATGAGGAGGTCATCGAGATAAGCAAAAGCGAAAGGGAGACCTCTAAGAACGTCATCGATGAAGCGTTGGAAAGTCTGAGCTGCACCCCTCAAACCGAAAGGCATGCGTGTGTACTCAAAGAGGCCAAAAGGGATGATGATGGCCGTCTTCTGTATGTCCTCTATCGCGATTGGGATCTGATTGTAAGCTCTGACAAGGTCCAGTTTGCTAAAAATAGATTTACCAGCCAGATTAGAGGTGAAAGACTGGATGTGTGGGACCGGGTAGCGATCTGGTATCGTACAAGCGTTCAGAGCCCTAAAATCTCCCACAGGCCTCCAATCAGAAGCACCTTTAGGGACCATGTGGAGGGGGGAGGACCATGAACTTTTGGAAGGGCGGACGATACCAAGTTCGAGCATGTGCTCAAACTCCGCCTTGGCTGCCTTGAGCTTGTCAGGAGGCAGACGCCGAGCACGAGCGAAGGTGGGAGAGCCCGTAGTCTCTATATGGTGGCGCACAGAATGTTGAACAGGAGAGGAAGAAGAACAGGGGTTCAACAGCGCCGGAAAATCCTTCTGCAGGATGGTGAAGAAGGGGAGGTACCAGAAGAAGGAGCAACAGCAGAAATGCCTTGAAGAGCAGAAGAAACTACGGTACCTGCAGAAATTAGAGACGTAGAACCGTCAACCAATCTCCTGTTTCTTAGATCGACCATAAGGTCGAAATGAGACAGGAAATCAGCTCCCAAAATGGGTTGGGTCACGTCAGCAACCACGAATACCCAGGGGAATTGACGGCGGAGAGAAAGGTCTAAGGTGCACAAGCGCTCACCATAGACGGGGATGGTACTACCATTTGCAGCGTAAAGAGCCCGGTCAGGAAGAGGAACAGCGGACTTTTGGGTAGTATCTCTAGGCAATAAAGAATAAGACGCTCCGGTGTCGATTAGGAAGAACAGGTTTGTAGACCTGTCGAAAAGGCGCAGGACATCCTGAGACGAAGAAGGCGGAGAGGAAGAACAAACGGAGGGGTGGCCAGCTGGATCCACCGCCTTTATGGACCGCTGGCTAGGGGGTTTCCCGAAAAAGTGCAGGGTTGGTTGCACTTATTCGCCTTCAGGCCAAACCGGTGGTGGTAAAAACAATATCCGTTAGGATATTGCGTAGGGCCTGGGGTGGGAGAACGGTCAGAGAAGCGACGACCTGAAGAGGAGCGGTTGCGGGAACGAGAGTCCCTTGGAGACCGCAGCATGGCGGAGATGGACATCAGCTCCGCCTTGATGTCTGCCATGCCAATGTTCCAAAGTCGAAAACGGGTCTCTATTCCCGAAAAAACCGGGAGGAAAAAACCCCCAGGGTTCTGTGAGAGGCGTTGGAGATGACCAGGGGTACGAGGGAGGGGGGGTACACCGGATAAGAAGAAGAAGCAGCAGCAGCGGAAGAGGGAACCGGAGAGACCACAGAGGGGGTGAAGAGAAGGTATAGGGAGAAGGAAGCGAAGAAGACGGGAGAGGCAATGAAGCAGGAGGAAAAGGAAGTGCCTGAGCTGCAGGAGAAGAGGAAACAGACACAGGAGCAGCGATGGCAGAAACAGCGGGAGCATTAGAGTTGAAGAAGCGTATAAGACCATCGGCTCTCTCTGCAACCTCCTGAAGAGTAAGTTTTGGATCCATCGATGCGAGGAAATACTGCACATCTCTGGGCAGTTTCTGGATAAAGAGAGTGCGGACAAAACCTGACTCCTGTGTAGTAGGGGGTCCACTCAGCAAAGAGAGCATCTGCACTAGGAGATCAGAAGGCTTCTGATCTCCTAGTGAGGTGCCACGTAGGAGTTCTTCGTACTTGGCCCCCTGAGAAAGGGACAGGCGGGAGATCAAGAGAGTGCGAAGATCTGAGTAAGGGGTAGAAGAAGAGGACAGGGTAGGGATGGAATCCCTAATGCTGAGGGATACATCCTCAGGCAGGAAGGACAAAACCGTACTGTACTTGGTCGCCTCATCACTGATAGTACGGAGGATGCCATCTACTAGTGAAAACCATGTTTCAGGATGGTGAGGGTAGAAAGGAGGGAGACGAAAGTGGTGAGGGGGTGGAGGATGGGTGTCGTCGTTAGTCTCCACCATGACGAGGGCTGGAGAATGAAGTAGAAGAAAAGAAATGACGAAGAGAGAAGGATAAGGGATAAGAAAACCACAGCACTAATACTAGAAAAAGTAAATAAGTAAATAATGCAAAAGATGACAGCGCGAGAATAAAACTAACTATTCTGTTTACGGCAGAAATATGATAAAAAAAAATACTAAAACTTTTTGGTTTCTGACAGAAATATGATAAATAAAAATACTAAAACCTTTTTTGTTTCTGGCAGAAATATGATAAATAAACATACTAAAACTTTTTGTTTCTGGTGTTTGACACGTATATATATATAAAATTGAAAATTATAAAAATAGTTATATATAAAAATGTTATTACAAATAATAAAATAAAATGGTAAAAAGAAGTAATAATAATAATAATAATAATAATAATAATAATAATAATAATAATAATAATAATAATAATAATAATAATAATAATAATAATAATAATAATAATAATGGTAAAAGTTACTTAACGCCCACATGGAACGGGAGCTCAGATCAAAAAAAAAATTTCACAGGTAGCCTCTATGATACATAAATGTTTTAGGGTTGAAATGAAATTTTTTTTCCTGACCTGACCTGACCTAACCTAACCTAACCTAACTTAACCTAACCTAATCTAACCTAATTCCGCCCCTAGAACAGGTAAAAAAAAAAAATTTCATTTCGACCCTAGAACATCTATTTATGTATCATAGATCCTACCCATAGGCGTAGGCAGGATTTCCTTTAGGGGGGGGCAAAGGTTGACATATATATAATATTATATATATATATATATATATATATTATATTATATATATATATAATTATATATATATTATATATATATATATAATATAATATATATAAAAATATATATATATATATTAAAAAATAATATAATATATATATAATATATATATATATATATATATATATATATATATATATATATATATATATATATATATATATATATAAAATTATGGTCTTCAAAATTGCTGTAATATTTCTTTTATTTTCTGCAATTGTTTTTTTTTTTAATGTGTTGTCTGCAGCTGAAAATCCACGGGTACGCCTTCCGAGATTGATTTAACAGCTTTGGTAGCCGCCAAATGGTATCGACATACTGAAAGTTCTAGCGGAGAATAATGTCAGAAGAATCCAGCTGTATAAAAACACAAACTAGTTGACTTTAAGCCAATATGAAAACGAAAACACATTAAAACTTTTAAAAAAATAATAAATACGTTATTAATTAGTAATTACTACTTCATTATCTATCGATTGATGTATTTTTTTAGTTTTTCTACTACTAAACCCTTAAAAACGTCGTCTGGCAAACATTTAAGGTTCATAATTTTTATTTCGCAAAGATTTAGGGGGGGGGGCAAGTGCCCCCCCCCCTGCCTACGCCCATGAAATTTATTCCTACCTGTGAAAATTTTTTTTTGATCCGAGCTCCCGTTCCGTGTGGGCGTTAAGTAACTTTGTCCAATAATAATAATAATAATAATAATAATAATAATAATAATAATAATAATAATAATAATAATAATAATAATAATAATAATAATAATAATAATAATAATAATAATAATCCCTGAAAAGTTGGTAGTTGTTGCACTGGCAACCAGGACCGTCATCCTTCAGTGACTGGCCTATGGATGGGGTCCAACGCATGCTTTGAAGCTGCGCACGAAAATTTGGTAGGCCCGTTAGCTGTGGAAAATATGCTGACGGGTGTTTTGGGAGGCTACTGTCCACTGGTATGCTTCAAAGTCGCCTCCGATTGGTCACTACTTTTTAGACGGGGATGCTTGATTTGAAGTAGTGGGCAAACCAAAAGGAATTGATACAAAGACTTCGAGTTGCAGTTGGAATTTGCTATTAAAAAAAAAATACAAAGAACCCAAAAAACTGGGAATTAAAAAAAAAAAAAAAGAATAATAAATACTAAGAAATAAAAATAATATAACTAAATTTAACACAAAATATAATAAATAATTACTGTACATTAAATTTTATATAATATAAAAATGAATAAAATTTTTGGGCCTATTAGATGGCCTACTTGTTGGCCTACATAAAAATTGACAAGATATTAGTGGCCGAAAAAAAATCGAGCGTAGGTTCCCCATGAAAGTGGCTTAGAAAAAATAATAGGCCCTTAGTATATGCTAACCTAAGGGTGCTACCTTGAGGATAAACTAGCTAAGCAAAATATATACAGAAATATGTTATAATAACGGCCACTTTCACAGGGTACCAACATCAATCACTATTATTACACTATTATACATTAATAAATATAATTGCACTGTCATCTTACTCACTATGGCAAAAAGAGAAATATCACATGCTTTAATAAGCTTTAAGCCTTCATAATACAGTAAAAATCCATAATTCTTGTGAGCAATTAGAAAGCGTCGTTGTCGTGCGAAAATGGCGGCAAGATAAGATGAGAACGCTACTCAAAAATATTGCCAGATTTGCTTTTGCCATAGTGAGAAAATAGAGTTCGTTAATAAACTCCGCTTTTGCATTTGCGTGCTATGTTGGTAATATTTATATATATATATATATATATATTTATATATATATTATAAATATTAATAAAATTATATAATATATATATATATATATATATATATATATATATATATATATATATATATATATATATATTATATATTATATATATATATATATATATATATGATATATATTATATATATATATATACATGGATGGCACGAAAAAAAATCAAATTTAAAAAAATCAATTGAGTTTTTTACTTAGATTTTTTTATAGCGAAATAAATCATTGATTTTTTGATTTTTATTGATTCATTTGATTTTTTAATTTTTTTATATTTTTTAGTATGTTTTATTTTTTTCTATATTTAAATGGTGTTTTAACTTCAATATGAAATAGCCAATTAGAATACAGAGGACTACTTCTGAAGAAGTTTATTAATATATATTTTTTTTTCATTTTATTAACATTCTATTGGATTTTTAATCTCTAAGTAAATAACATTCTTTAGTGTTTCTGCTGTATCATTGTTTCCATTGTAAGATTTGAACCCAGAGCTAGGGGGCCTAGGGTTTAAAATTGAAAATTAATGCCAGATGCAGACTAATTCATATATATTGTTTTTGTTTATAATGTCGTATAATAGATATGTTAGGCCAGTATTTTAATATTGTCTACAATTTTAGCACCCTTATTAAAAAGACATAGATATGCTGAGAGACGCAAATCGTAAAGCAAACGAGGGAGTAGATTTTTGGCTTTGAGGATAAGAATAGGCTTGAAGTTGTCTAGATAGGCCCATTCGGCTTCTTAAGTATTAAAATTCTTATTATTATTTATTATGGGTTGAGTACTTAGACATTTTAGATGGGCAAATGCTGCAATTAAGTATTAATTTTATTTGGTTTTACACGAAAATAATAAAAAGAGTTTGTTGCTTTTTAACATTGTTCTCAACGTTATAAAGATGATTCGGGACATCTAGGAGGGGTCCAATGCGGCTTCTAATTTATTATTTTTAATTATAATTATTATTTGGTTGACTGGGACAAGTCTAGATAGGCCCATGCGGCCCTTCTTTAAGTATTATTTCTTATTTATATTTTGATATTTTATTATGAGTTGGACTTGGACAACTCTAGAGGAACCAAATGCGCTTTCCCTAATTATTAATTTTTATTGGTTTGACTGGGACAGTTTCTAAAAAGGACCATGCGGCTTTCTTAAGTATTATTCTTTTTATTTATGAGTTGACTGGACATTCTAGAGGGGCCAATGGGGTTTCTTAATTATTATTTTTATTTATTAATATATGATACTATATATATTATATATATATATATATATATATATTTTTTTTGTCTGGAGTGTCTATATATATATATAATATATATTATATATATATATATATATATATATATATATATATATACTATATATATATATATATATATATATATATATATATAATATATATATATTATATATATATATATATATATATATTATATATATATTAATTGTTGTTGGGACATGTCTAGATAGGCTTATGCTGCTTCTTAAAGTATTATTCTTAATTTAATTATTATATAGGTTGACGCGGACATCTAGAGGCGAGCCAACTGTGCGCTTCCTTAAAAAATTATTAATTTTTATTGGTTGACTGGGACAGCTTAGGTAGGCCCATGCGGGCTTCTTGTATTATCTTATTTTTATGGGTTGATTGGGACATTCTAGAGAGGTTAATGCAGCTTCTTAATTATTATTCAGAATAACAAGCTTTTGGCTTGCTCCTAACGGAGCAAGGCTTGTCTCTTGAGCGAGGGCTAACGCCCTCGCATTGGAGGTGGGCTATATATATATATATATATATATATATATATATATATATATAATATATATATGTACACAAATAATATATATATATATATATATATATATATATATATATATATATATATATATATATATATATATATATATATATATATATATATATATATATATATACAACATACATATCAACACTCATTGTGGACACAAATAATAAATATTTACGTCGAAATAAACTAAAAAATTAAATAAAACAAATTTAAAAATAAATCAATTTGAAGCTCAAAAAAGAAAAAAAGTAAGTTCATTTTATAGCAAATTAAAGTCCATTCAACAAAAGGAAACGAATTTGGAACGTTTTTTGGCATGTTTAATAATAATACTATATATGATAATTAGGAAGCTGCATTGACCCCTCTAGAATGTCCCAGTCAACACATTAATAAATAGTATAACTGCACAAGGACCTCATGGTCCTTGTTAGACTGTCCCAGTTCAACCAATAAAAATTAATATTTAAGAAGCCGCATTGGCCTTCTAGAATGTCCCAGTTAGCCAATAATAAATAATAAATAAGAATAATACTTAAGAAGCCGCATGGGCCTATCTAGACTGTCCCAGTCAACCAATAATAATTAATAATTAAAAATAATAATTAAGCCACATTGATCCCTCTTAGAATGTCCCAGTTCAACTCTAAAATAAGAATAATACTTAAAGAAGCAGCATGGTCCTTTTAGACTGTCCCAGTCGACAAACAATAAAAATTAATAATTGAGAAGGCCGCATTGGCCCCTCTAAATTCTGGTCCAACCATTAAAAATTAAGAATTAGAAATAATTTTTAATAATAATTAATGTAATTAATGAATAGTATTTATTATTAAGAAGCCACATGGGCCTACCTACACTGTCCCAGTCAACCAATAATAATTAATAATTAAGAGTAACAATTATTAAAAAGTCGCATTGGCCACCTCTAGAATGTCCCAGTCAAATCCATAATAATTAATAAAAAAGAATAATAATTCAGAAGCCGCATGGGCCTATCATAGACTGTCCCAGTCAATCCATAAAATTAATAATTAAGAATAATTTATTCTTTATTAATTAATTATGGGTTGACTGGACAGTTCTAGATAGGCTCATGCGGCTTCTGAATTATTATTTTCTTAAATTATTAATATTGTTGGTTGACTTGGACAGTTTAGGTAGGCCCATGCAGCTTCTTAATTATAATTACTATTCATTAATACATTAATTATTATTATTAAATATTCTAAATTTCCTTACTTATTTTTATGGGTTGAATGGGACAATCTAGATTGGATTCGCGTCTTCTTACTGTCTATATATATATATTATATATATATATATAATATATAATATATATATATATATATTATAATATATATTTATATATATATATATATATAAATATATTATATATATATATATATATATAGTATATATATATATACTATTATATTATATATATATAATATATATAAGTATATATAATATATATATATATATATATTAATATATATATAAATATATATATATATATATATTATATATATATATATATATATATATATATATAATAATTATATATATATATATTATATATATATATATATATATATATATATATATATATATATATATATATATATATATTTCGCGTGACGTCACGAATCTGAAAAAATCAAAAAAATCAAAAAAATCAAAAAAATCAATAAAATCAAAAAAATCAAAAATTGATTTTATTCTAAAAAAATCAAAAAAATCCCCAACCCTGTATATATATATATAATACATAGCCTTATATATAAACAATGAAAAAAACATGTTTAAAACTCAGAAGCTGCATCTCATAAATAAGGCCCACACCTTGGCTAGCCAAACAGGTTCAGTCATTGAGAAGAGCTGCAACAAACTGCTTATAGGGAAAACGTACTGGAAAAATGTGGCACTCCCAGCTATTTTATATGGATCCAATGTAATGTGCTTCACAAAACAAGAATTAGATAAGTTACAAACAATTGAAAACACAGTATACAGGAAGATACTAGGAGGGACTAGGTACACCCCCACTGCAGTTCTGAGGGGAGAGATTGGAGCATCATCAATGCAGGGAAGAATAATAACTAACAAGTTAAAATACATGAAATCAATATCAGAAGTGAAAGGAAAAAAAGAAGTCTTAAAACACATACTTGAAAAAATGAAAGCAGAAGGGAAAAAATGGTGGAAGACTGCACTTGGATACATGGACAAAGTTATGATAGACATAGTAGCAATAGAAAGGTTTGACAAGAAAGAGATTGCTGAAAAAGTAAAAGCTTGGGACCTACATCAATGGAAAGAAGAAATAGGAAGCAAAGAAAGTCTACAAATGTACCGAAGATGGAAAATAGGAATTGAAGAAAGCTCAGATTACGACAACTCCTTCTACTCAGTGATACTTTTCAGGGCCAGATCCAATACTTTGAACCTAAAATGGAGAAACAGGTTCTCAAATGGCGAAATTAACTGTGACATATGTGGAGTTGAAGAAGACCTGATACACTTCATTTGTATCTGCCCAGAATATGAAGATCTTAGAATTAACTCCATTGAACTTCAAAGACCACATGCAGAAGACCTAAATGAGGTTGCTGGGAGATGGCTATTTGAATCTCACAACATGGAGGAAGTTAAATACATTTTAGGGAAGATGTGGGGAAGAAGAGAAAAAAGGATGTCTTCAACAAATGACAATAACAATGGTGATGATTAAAATAGGAAATAATAATAGTAAAATTGCAAATAATAATAATAATAATAATAATAATAATGAAAATAATAATAATAATAATAATAATAATAATAATAATAATAATATAATAATAATAATAATAAAATAATAATAATAATAATAATTAATAATTAAAATGATTGTTAATGAAACTATAAGAAGAATAGTACTAATAATAATGGATAAAATAACAATCCATATTGATAATAATAGTAATACTATTAAGTGTAAGAATAAAATAAGTGTAATAATAAAATAAATAATAATAAATTAATTAATAATATTATTCATAGGGATAAGAATTAGTGGTGGTAGTGATAGAGCCACTGGTAATATTGAGAAAGGTGCTATTATTTATAAGGCAAATAAATATTAAGTGCAAAAGTGCAGTGCAGTGAAATTATCATAATGAAATATATAGTCTTGGCTATTTTGATATCTAACAATTGTATTAATGATACATATATTTTGTTTTCCATATTATTGTCTTTATATTAAAGGTCCTTTGATACCTCAAATGATATGACTGTGAATTAGAATAACCATTTTATTTATTATTATTTTTTTAATACATTTTTCTATAATAATTATCTATAGAATTAACAGGCAATCTTCAGGAAAGGTGCATGTATCCTTTTAATCTCATAAATTAGTAAGTTCTGTTATTAATCATTTTATATAATTTAATAGAAAATTTTCAGAGAAGTATATTTAGACAGTTAAAATAAATATATATATTAAATGATCACTCCTAGTCACATAGGGCCAGTTTAGTAATTTATTATATTATATAGTTTTATTTTATAATGATTTATCCGTATTTTATTCTTAATTTTATTTCATTTTCTTTTCTTTTCTTATTTTCTATATATAGCTATATATATATATTTACTAAGTTTTCACAAATATGTTTATATCTATTACAATTGTATATAGCCGTATTAACCATTTTTTGAGTATTTTTTTTTATTTTTTTTCTATTTATAAGGTAAAATTATAAGATATGAGATTTATATTTCTTTATGTATTATTCAATGTTCTTAGTTTTAATATTATTTTTAATTCCTATCTTATTCATAATTTTATTTATTTTCAATTATATTTATTCTTGTCTTATATAGTAGTTTAGTCTTGGAAATTAAACAAAACATGTTAGAAACATTTATAAATAATTACTATGTAATTATATTTATTTTACTTTATTTTACCATTAATTTTTATATTTGTCTTATTTTATGTTTCTATGATAAATATTATTTTTAAAGATTATATAATTCCTTTTATAGAATATTCTATTTAATTTTAAACTTTTAATCTTATTATAACTCTTATAATAATTGAATGATTTAAATTCAAATATTTTTTTTTACATCAAAAAATATTTGTTAAGTGTTTTCGACGTAAGGCTTTACCACAAGCACCTATCAATAAATAACAATAAATAAATTAAATGTTTGCACAGATTTCTTTCTTAATTGACATAAGATAGCAAAATAATTACAAATGAACCAAAATAGAATTTTTCTAGAATAACAATCCTCAACAAATTTTAAATAATTTTATAAAAATATTAGGCGTATTTCCTCAAATTTTATTATAAACACAGAATAATACTAAATATTATGTTGATCATAATGATTAAACTCATCTTTACCTTGAAAGAAAAATTAAATTTGTTTTTAAGTTAGTGTGCAAAAAACAAAAAAAAGGGCCAACCAAATTATTTATCCCCACGAAAATTTTTATTGTAACCCCGGGGAAAAAACACCAATATTATTTACAAGAATGATACTGAAAATCATATAACATTGAGATTGAAGTAACTATAATTTTTAATTATATATATATATATATATATAATATATATACTAAATAATATATTTATAATAATATATATATACCAATATATAATATAATAAAAATATATAATATATATATAATTATATTATATAAAATTATAATATATATAATATATATTAATATATATATATATAATATATATATATATATATATATAATATATATATAATATATACAGTATATATAATTATTTTTTTGATTTTTTTAGAAAAATATGAATTTTTGAATAAATTTGATATTAATTTGATAATTGAATTTGATTTTTTTTGATTTTTTTTAATGATTTTTTCAGAATATTCGTGAACGTCACAGGCGAAATATAATATATATATATATATATATAATATAACTATATATATATATAATAATATCTATAATATATATATATACTATATATATATAATATTATAATAATTATAATATAATATATATAATATATATAATATATATATATATAAAATATATAATATACAGTATATATATATATATATATATAATATATATATAATATAAATATATATATATATATAATATTAATATATATATAATTATTATATATATAATATATATATAAATATATATATATATAATATATATTTATATATAATATATATTAATATATAATAATAATATATATATAATATATATATAGACAGTAAGAAGACGCAGAATACAATCTAGAGTGTCCCATTCAACCAATAAAAGTAAGAATTTAGGAATCAATTATAATAATAAATTATGTAATTAATGAAAGTAAATTATTAATTAAGAAAGCTGCATGGGCACTACCTAAACTGTCCCAGTCAAACAACAATAATTAATAAACAAGAATAATAATTCAGAAGCCGCAATGAGCCTATATCTAGACTGTTCAAGTCAACCCAATAAATTAATAATTAAGTAATAAATTTATTCTTAATTATTAATTAATTAGGCGTAGACTGGGAAGACAGTCTAGATAGGCCCCAATATGCGGCTTACTGAATTATTATTACTATATTTATTAATTATTATGAGATTGACTGGACTTCTAGAGGGAGACCAATGCGACTCTTTAAATTATTATCTTAATAATTTAAATGATTATGTTGACTGGGACAGCTAGTTAGGTAGGCCCTGATGAAGACTTCTTAATAATTAAATTATATTCAATTAATTACATTAAATATT
>JABUQX010097698.1:32500-45858 GCA_015478945.1 Trachelipus rathkii | reverse complement strand
TGTCCCTTCTTTTTACAATAGCTACAAATACCTAAGTATTTGTAGCACTCTCTCATTCTGTGACCACGTTTTTCACAGTACTCGCAGATTAATTTCTTTTTATCCTCACCCGTAGGACTTGAATTCGTGTTTGAATTATTAGTTGCACGACCATGATGTTGGTCATACTTAGGTGGAGGACTGCGGCGAGTATCTCTGTAGTATTTACTACCTGAAGGTTTGTTAACTGGGCTACGATTATTGGCCTTAGGACGATTTTTATATGATTTACTTACACGCTCGGTTTCCCGATCGTGTAGGCTTTCTGTCCAATTAGGATACACTGTCTCTATTTGAATAACAGAGTCAATGGTGTCATTTAGATCATCTTTCTTATTATTCTGAGAATGATTTTTATCTACAAACTCTGATTGAGATTGTGAGAATGAATGAGGAACCGTGCTATTATTTTCTTCCAAAGAGTCTGCGAAATTTACTAGGTCTTCCCATGGTACTCTATAAATTCTATTTAGCTCTTTCATTTTAAGAAATTGCCGTACAATTTGTTCGATATGGGGAGGCAAACTACACAAAAATGCAGTGCGTAAAGATTCATGCGCACGCATATCTATACCTTTGTAAGCTCTTCGAGCTAAGCGCTCTAATCGAAGTGCGAACATTTTGATAGATTCGCCACGACTTCGTCTTGCAGAATGATACTTCTGCAGTTGGTCCTCTTTCTTACGTATTTCCTCATCTTGAAACCATTTGATTAGTGCATCTCTGACTGAGAAGTAATTTCTATCATCCTTAACCAATAATTTATATAACTGAAGAAAAATAATTTATATAACTGAAGGAATCGACCCTCCAGTTGACGACCTAAGAGTCTCAACCATTGATGAGGCGAATTCGGGTAATGTAGACTGCAATAAGCCTCAAAATCACCCAAATACATTATAAGGTTTGATCGGCCTCATATTTGTATTTCCCGGGATCTACAACCTTCAAGCGTTGACTATTCTTGAGAAGTTGAGACAGCAAATAAATGGCTTCTGTAAGCATATCCAAATGATTTTTAATTTGCTGACCTGTATATAAAGGAACTTCAGGTCCACTAGATCTTGAATAGGTCTGATTTGGTAAAGCCATATTAGGAAGCATCGGTTGAGGCAGAGGCTGAGGCTGTAATAATGGCCTATTTTGATACTGGGGTAGACCACCATAAGCATAACCCATGTTAGGTTGAGTTAAGTTATGTGGTTCAAGGTTAGGATTTCTGGTATAAGCACCACTATTTAAAGATCCGGAAGGAACATGCCCTCCAAATGAAGGATTACTACTATAACTACGATACTGAACATTAGGTTGTCCTACAGAAGGATTATGAGGAAACTGATTGTCTCTTATATCCTCTGGTCTAATAAGATTAGGATAACCCTGCGAACCTAATAGTGGTTCATTTCTCACACCCATTGGGTTAGTATTTTTATCTACGAACTCATGCTGTGACGTGGGAATTTTACTATAATTATCATCTAGCTGAATCAAAGGAATATCGAAAGCTAGAGGATGTTGTTCACCACTAACGTGTGACTGCATCCTAGTCGGTTCAAAATTAGCTGGAATGTTAGCAGCTTAGCAAAGGAAAATTAAGGTTGGTCATTTATGAAGTGTTAAAATTGTAAAAATAGTAATAAAATTCAGATTTATTGTAGATATAAATAATGGTATTCAGATTTGCTAGAAAAAATAAATAACTGAAAATATTAAGAAAATTCGAATTAGCTTAAGTGTGAAATTGTAAATAAATTAAGTATTGTATAGTAAATAAGCTAAGTATGTGTGTGTTTTATGTAAATAATAAAAATTACAAAAAATATATATGTAAAGAAAAAAAATCATGTGGTCTTCAAAAAGGTATAATATATATATATGCTATGTTGTGTGTGTTTATGTGTCTATATATGTATATTGTATATGTAATATATATATATAATATATATGGTATGTTAATGTATATATATATATGAATTTATTTATGTATAAATAGGTTATGTTTCTGTATGATGTATGAATGTGAGCGTTTGTGTGTGTGTACGTGTGTAATTATGAATATAGATAATTAGGTTTTAATAAAAAGAGAAAATTTATGTAAATAAAGATTAGAAAAAGATTTTAAAGATGATTTAAAAAATAACGAAAATAGGTAAATAATGTAATTACGAAGGAAATAATCTTGTTATTATTCTTTAAAACAGTTTTGAAGGAGCAGAAATTACGAAAGCCATATCTTGAAGATAAAAATGCACAAAAGTGGAAACACTACTATGACGTCAAGAATGACAACCAACATGGCGGACGTAAAGCAGGGAACAGTTCACTTGACATTCTGAACTTGTTTCGATAAGACCAGCTCTGTGTGCTCTGCGTGATTTGATATTTTCGTGTTAGCCTTGTTTATATTTATAATGGTTTGTTTATATTTTATATGTTGAAAAAGAGTTAGGACTTGATTTTGGGAACTCATTCTGTTAAGACTAAATTTCTGTGCTCTGCGTGATTTGATATTTTGTTAGCTTTGTTTATGTTTCGTCACAGTTTGTTTTGTTTAAAACCATCTAACTTGTTGTCTGGATCTCATACTGATAGGAGTGATTTTTGTCGTGCTCTGTAAAAATTTGTTAGACTTTTTTATCATTTCGAATTTGACATACGTTGTTTCATTGTTTAAACTTTGCATATTTTGAAGCAATTTTCATAATTTGTTTATTTATTGGAAAGTGTTAGAACATTTTTGTAAATAATTTAACTTTGTATATTTATTTTATCGACTCTGAGTTACCATATAATTTGGAAACGTTGTATATTTTGAAGCTACAAGTATTTAAAAGGATTTAAAAGGTAATATGAATTTTTTAAATTAAATAAATATAATATTATTATTAGTTATTATTGCGCTGGCAGTTGGCTTTGATTCCAGCTTTTGCAGTGGCAGTCAGCGTCAATAAACATAAGTGTTTAACATTAGTAAGTTGCGAAATACACATTGTGCATTGGCATTTATTGTCTTAAAATATTGTTAATTGGATTACGTATCTATTTATGAACGAAAAAAACAAATAAATATTGATGTAATTTTTGATTTGATTTAGCTCAGTTTTATATTGTACAGAGAGTTATTAAAAGATTTTAAAGTTTATTTTGATATTTAAAGAATTTGATTAAAGTTGAAAAAATAAAGCTTTTGTTCTGATAGTTCCTTGTTTTTGATCGAGTTTCATTTTATTTAAGATATTTTGGTCATTTTTTATTGATAAGGAAATTCATGGTTGTTTACAAGGACGCGGCCATTTTGATTAAAAAAGCCGGCAGCCGCCATCTTTAAATTCAGCCGCCATTTTGAAAGCGACAGTGACTTAAAGCATTAATTGTCTGAATTGTTTGAATAGTTAAGGTGATTAAGATATATCATCTTTGAAAATTAAAATACTTTGATAGATTAACACGATTAATGGTTGAAACTTATAATAGTGTGAAAGAATAGTTAATTCTGTTGAAATAAATATAGTAGTCCTTGGACTTGACAGAATTACTTAAGACTTAAGCTGATTGAGGACTTTGATAAATTTTCAATTAGTTCGTGACGATTAATAATTTGTGACTTCGTAATAGAACTTAATTTACAGTAACTTTTGACAGTTAATAGATTGAATAGTACTCAGAAATTATAGTACTTAGTTTATACTGCATTGATTTGACTTCAATTTTGAAAGAAAACAATAGGACTTAGTGTTGTTAAACATAGACTTAGTTGAACTTAGAATTAAATTTAAACGGACTTTGACTGATTTAACTTAGAGTTCGACTTTGAAATTAGGACTCGACTTTTTCTGAAATTGATATTCGACTTTGAAGTTGGCATTTGACTTTACTTATGATACTCGACTTTGAGTTTAACCTTTAATTGTTTGACTTTAGCCTTCAAACATAAGTATTTAATTTAGTTTTCAACTTTAGCTGTTTGACTTTATTTTCGAATTTAGCTTTCGACTTTAACTTTTCGAATTTGACTTTCGATTTTACGATTTGCCTTTAGTGTTGACTTTAGTTTGTAGATTAGGTTTAGGTATTCCAACTTTGATATTACAGTTGGATCCCAACTTGATTGAATGAAATTTTCATAGTTGTTTTCTGACTTAACAGGATTCACTTTTCTTTAGTTAAGTGTTTACGATTGATGCATATTTCTGATTGTGCATTAATTATAGTGAGATATTTTAATTGATTCACAACAATTTCAAGGTGGATTGAATATTTGAATACTTTGAAGTTTGATAACACTAGTTTGATAAATTAAACTTTATAACGGTTTAATGGTAATTACAATTGACTTTTAGGGATATTAAGAGAAATCCTAGTGGGCTAAGCTCAATTGACAATTTGGATTTTGAAATAGCTTTTGATTAATTAAATCAAAAGTTGGTCTTGATTTGTTGCCTTTATATTAAAAGTAAAAGGTAACCGGTTTGGAAACATAACAAAGATTTAGGGACGATTTATTTAACCAGATTTACATAGCTAATATTGATATAGGTAATATCTGTATTTGAGGGTTGATTTTGACTGGTTGAGTATTTTTATAGAAACATTTTATCACTTTTCAGTGAATCATATGGGAGTAACGAAGCATAGTATCTGAAAGGCTCTCGAAGTTCTTTATATCTGTAAGAAAGGATTCTACGAATACATTTAACTACCAACACATCTAACTACTGAGGATAGGGAAGGGAACACAATAGTTTTATTTAGAATTAGACACAACGCAGTGTAAGTTTTTCTGTTATTTGACCACTATACGATTTTATTAGTTAGAAATTTTTGGTAGTGCGGGTAGTCATATCTGCACTACAACAACGTGTGACTGCATCCTAGTCGGTTCAAAATTAACTGGAATGTTAGTTCTTTGATCTTGTTGAACTAACATTTCTTCTACTAACTGTGTGTCCCTTTTAACTCTGGACAACATATCTTTTAACATTGGAGCTGGCAATAGCCGATCTGAAGGCATATTTAATATTCCTTTTATATCATCAGCACCACCTTCTGCGCCTAGGCATGTTTCCGATTGTAGGGATTGATATGATCCCTGTACATCCCCATTTTGAGCTGAGGTACCGGAATGATTTTCCGTACCCATTTCTTTCAGTGGATCTTGATCCAACCCCAAATCCAATAAACTTGGTGTTTCTTTGGTAAGATTATGTTCCATTTTAATAAATCAAGAAAACCAAACAAGAAATATTGTTACTTCTCCTATGAACGGAAAAACAATTAATAGTAAGAACGAAAGTGTGGAAAAAAAGTGATGGCGTAGTGAACAGAATCACCCGCAAGCGCGGCCACCCGAACTAAAGACACTCAGGTCCCTGTTCGGGCGCCAATTAAAATAAATGTGGTTCTATGTAAGGGGAAGTAACGTCCACGGAATTGCGTTATTCCCCTCAATATATATTTGAAGAAAAATGATTATGAAAAAATTCAATAAATGAACAATAACAATTACGACTACCTTCAATGAGTTAAATCTTGTCTTCTAATGAATGATGAACAAACTTGTACTAGAGGAGGACGTCGGACAATCAGCCAAGTATCAGGCTTTCATGGAAACGAAAGGTATTTGTGCAGGACCTGAGGATTAGAGCGAGCAGCCACGTAACCTCAGGGTGAAGAATTCATCAATGACGCCAGATTGTATAAGATCTTTGTTTTACTCTCTTAATACACTCATAAATTGTTTATAGTAGTTCAGGTAGATCAGAATATATTTAATGATTTAATATAAAAATAATAAATATTAATAATAAAGAAAATAAACTCCGGGATAAGGAAAAGATTATTATAACAATAACTTTACTGTAAAAAAGGTTTAAGGACAGAGGATAGGGGTCATGAAGTGGTCCCTATTTAAGAATAAGATGTAAATACTGGGTATTAGCTGGTTCGTAATAAAAAAAATAAGAAATCAATCCCACAGCTGAAATGCCGTATGACCCACAACTATGAACAAGTGTAATAAACCAGGAATTAATTTGACACCGAGCAAAGTGTGGTGTCGTGTTTGTGAATTACACTCAACAATCGCTATACTTATCTTTGATATATATATCCTGCTTCCAAATGAATACTTCGGCTATTTTCAGTAAGTTCTATATTTATTCGTCTTTGTAGAAATTCCCATGCAGAACAATCTCTTTATCTCTTTTTCTTTTTCAGGTATGATGAAGTGTAAAACAGATGTAACTTTCCAAGTCGATGATATAAGTGACATATGACCGTGTTTCAATATCAGGTAAGTTTCAAAGTAAGTTTGTACAGCCCAAAAAGGCTGTTCCTCAGCCCAAAAATAGTTTTCAATCCAACGTTAATTCCAATGTAGAGTCAAGATTATTCACAGTTGTTTTCCAACCCACGATCAGTTTAAGGCTAGTATCAGCCCAAAGCCAGTTTCTTAACCAAAGATCTTTTAGCCCAACCTTAGTTCTTAAGGCTGGTCATCAGACTAGGAACAGTTCAATCCCGAGAATAATTCAATCCAAAGAATAATTTTCACAATAAGCGCGTAGCCCAGAATCAGTTCTTCTTCTTGGGTCTTAGCCCAAGATCGGTTCCCTATTAATAATAAATATTTTAAGTTACAATAATTTATATCTAGTTTTAATCAATTGCTTTTATTTGAATTAGGTTTTAAACATACCCTTTTGTATTATATAAACATCCACGAGGGGAACTATCTCATCTGTTGGTTCTTCTATGTTTGATGTGATGTTAGAGATTCTTCTGGTTTGTCAGAACAAGAAGTCTGCAAAATATTATTATGACTGTGTAAGTATTTCCCATATTCTATTAATAATTACATCTTTAAATATGAATTACTTGCATTAATTATATGAATCACTTTACATTAAACTATATTAAATTAATTCTTTTCCTTTACAGATTTACAACACACCTGTGACGATAAGATGTTTTCAACTGAGTGACAACAACAATGTTTACACGAATTCCACTTCACTGATTTGGTAAGTTCTTCGACAGTTGGAAATATAACAAAATCTTTCTAAACTCTCGTTACTATAATTCACATTTACTAAGTTAATGAAACTAATTTTATGAAAAATATAACAGATTAATTACAATTATTTCACAGTTCTTCTGCAATTTAATATCTTGATTAGTAACATTCTTATTTTTTAAAGGTTTGATATAACTAAACAATGAAATGACAAATAATAATGAAAATCATGATAATATATAATTATAATATACAAATCATAAAACTCCAGCATTAGGCTCCAGGTTCCATGAAAGAAAGAACAGCTCCCTTTATATATATATATATATATATATATATATATATATATATATATATATTATAATCTGCTTCAATATTAGATATATTATATATTATATATATATATATATATATATATATATATATATATAGTATATATATATATAGTCATTGCATATTAGAAAGTTTTTCTTACACACGGTACCCATCTCTTTCTGCTTCTTTCTTCCCTTTGGATTTTCCCTCGGCTGCTCTTTTCGCATGTCAAATGGTAACGACTCGCGGAACATACATCTACAGCCATTTTTTATTAACCAGCCTGAACTATGGTTTCAGCTGGCGGATGCAGTGCTCCCGGCCGTCGAGGATGAGAAAGACAAGTATTCAAGAGTTATAAATGCTCTTCCTGAATCTTGCCTTCTCAAAAAGATGGTTTCCCCACGACTTCCGCTTCATCAACTCCTTACACCGCTCTTAAAGAATTGATTATATCCCGACTGGCTTCCAGCAGAGAGGAGCAATTAGAAACTCTGCTTTGTGGCGTCTCACTGGGTGACCAAAAACCGTCGGAGTTGATGGTCCGGATGCTTAACTTGTTGGGCGGAACTCCATCTTCGTGGGAGGAGTCTATCATTCGAACCCATTTCCTCCAGAAGATGCCTGCCGAACATCACAGCGTCTTACAGTCCCTCAACCCGGCGTTGTCCCTCAGTGAGTTCGCCTCTACAGCGGATAGGATCCTGCGTTCGTTGGCTACTCCAGTCTCCAGTGCCTTTGCTGTGTCTTCCACATCTCCTGCTCTTCTACTCTTGCTCTGCCGCAAACAACCGCGCCCCACATGCAACACATTACCCAGTACCCTTCCCCTGCCCCCGCTGCTCTTCTTCCCCTCTTGCTCCTTCACCGCTTTCTGTTGGTTTTCCTTCTCAGGCTCCTTTTCCCACCCACTGCAACCATCCTACTCTCACGCTTTTGCTATACATCCTTCTTCTTCTTCATCTCTCGATGCTCGTGTTTCGGCTCTCGAAGCGGGCATGGCTGAGGTGAAATCTGCTCTTCTATCTTTCACTACTTCTATTAACACTAATACTTTCCGCTCCCGCAATCTTTTTTCCTCTAACCATCGTCTTCTTGTGGCAATCGCTCCCCTTCTGCCTCTTCTTCGCGTCAGTGACAGTATCCTCACGGGTATTGTTATTACCACCATACCTACGGGTTGGACGCGAAGAAATGTGCTTCTCCTTGTTCTTTTTAAAAAGGAAACTCGCCAGCCGGTCCTTCGTAGGAGCGTCGGGGGATGCTGGCTCTTCTTCTTCTCCTCCTACTGCCCAGGATGTTCTTCGTGTCTACGATCGCTCCACTAATCTTTTCTTTTTTGTTACCTTTTCGCTGCAAATGGCTCTTCTATTCCGGTCTACGGAGAGCGTTTGTGCAGGCTGGATCTTTCTCTTCGCCGACAATTTCCATGGGTTTTTCTCGTCGCTGATGTGACGCAACCGATTCTTGGTGCGGACTTTTTGGCACATTTTAACCTAATGGTGGACCTCCATAATCGACGTCTTGTTGATGGTGCCACTTCTCTTACTTCTTCCGGTTCTATTATTTCATCTGCACTGAAAGGCATTTCTGTTATTGCTCTTTCTCCTTCTTCGGATGTCTCTCCCTTTCAAACCCTTCTGCAGAAGGAATTTAATGCTTTGTTGCATCCATGCTCTTCATCTACTCCGCTTAGGCATTCTGTAGAGCATCACATTGAGACCACTGACCCACCCACTCATCGTCTCCCACCAGAGAAACTCAAGGCCGAGTTTGCTCACATGTTGGAGCTTGGCATCGTTCGCCCTTCCAAGAGTTGTTGGTCTTCTCCGCTCCACATGGTCACTAAAGGCTCTACGAGTGACTGGAGGCCTTGTGGAGACTTCAGGGCCTTGAATTCTGTCACGACTCCTGATCGGTATCCGGTCCCGCACATCCAGTCTTTTACTTCTCACCTGGATGATAAGACTATTTTCACAAAGATAGACTTAGTTCGATCCTATCATCAGATACCATGGCTCCGGAAGACATTCCCAAGACAGCTGTTATCGCTCCATTTGGCCTTTTTGAGTATACAAGGATGCCTTTCGGTTTGAGAAATGCAGCTGTCATTTCAAAGGTTTATCGATTCAGTTCTTCATGGTCTCCCGTTTGCCAGGGCTTATCTTGATGACCTTCTCGCTGCTTCCTCTTCTCCTGAAGAACACGAAGTTCACTTACGTGCCGTTTTTGGTAGGTTGAATAACGCTGGCATACGTCTCAATCCTGCCAAGTGCGTATTCGGTGCGTCAGCTCTTAATTTTTTAGGTCACACGGTCTCTGCTGAGGGAATTTCCCCTCTTGTAGACCGTGTTGATGCTATTCGCTCCTTTCCTTTTCCTCAGAATGAATCAGAAACAGCTTCGCCAATATCTGGGGATGATAAATTTTTATCATAGGTTTCTGCCCTCGGCTGTTGCTCTTTTAGGCCCTCTTACAGATCTTATTCGTCCTAAAAAGCGGGGCAGTTCCACAAAGGTAGACTGGTCTGCTGAGGCACAGTCTGCTTTTGAGGCTTCCAAAGAGGCTCTTGCCTCTCCCACCTTACTCGTCCATCCTCAAGACTCTGCACCAACGAGGGTGCAAGTGGATGCCTCTGAATTTGCTGTCACCGCCGTTCTACAACAAATTTTAGATGGTGTTTGGTCCCCCCTTGCTTTCTTTTCGCGTAATCTTCAACCTGCTGAAACACGATATAGTGCTTTCGGCAGGAAGTTGCTTGGCATGTACCTCGCTGTTCGACACTTTCGGTACTTCTTGGAAGGTCGAGAGTTTCATATCCTGACCGATCACAAACCTATCACTGACGCTATGGTTTCTCACCATGAAAGGCACTCACCGAGAAAAGCGAGACATCTTGAGTACCTCTCAGTTTACAACGGACATACGCCACATCTCTGGAGTGGATAATTTCACCGTGGATGCGCTTCCCCGGATCGAAAGTAACGCTCTTTCTCCCATTCCTGACATTGATTACGAAGCTATGGCAACGTTTCAAGAGGAAGACAATGTCGAGCTCCAACAGGACTCTTCTCTACAGCTGCAGTGGCTCAAACCACCAGGCATTGAGAAGAGACTCCTGTGCGACATCTCAACAGATAATCCTCGTCCTTTCATTCCCCACTTCCTTTCGAAAGGCAGTCTTTCTCAACCTCCATTCGCTCTCGCACTCTGGCATCGAGGCTTCACGCAAACTGTTGACGACTCGTTTTGTGTGGCCTCAAGTCAATGCCGACGTGGCGAATTTGACTCGCACTTGTATGTCTTGTCAACGTTCTAAAGTGCATAGGCATACTAAAGCTCCCTTAGGCACCTTCTTGCCTCCTGGTGAACGCTTTGAAAGAGTGCACATTGACATTGTTGGCCCTCTTCCTCCTCCTTTTAAGCGAAATTAATTAATAAATTATATTGTTAAATGAGTGAAATTTAGGTAGGCCGGAGAGTGTAGTGTTCGTAAAACTTTAATATTTTTGTTACAAATCTAAACCTAGATTGTATAGCTAGCGGGGGCTTATTTTTTTTTTTTTTTTTCATGGTAGGATGTTCAGGTTAGTATATACGGACTTGAGTATATTTTACGGGGTCATATATAAAAACGAACCTATGCCAAATTTTCCCCAGAATAAGCTCATTAAAAATCCAACTAGGCTTATTCTGAATACTCCAGGAGCCTACAACTCTGCTTAGTTTACATAAGTTTTTGTATTATAATTACCAAAAATTATTATTACTATCCAAACTTTAATTTTTAATTATTTATAACCCGAATCCTAGATACTGTACTTTATTATTTTTTTTTTTTTATATTATTTTAGGAATTCTTGAGGTCTGAATTATTGGTATTTTTCTGAGGACTGTGTCAATACCTTCTGGTATCATCTTTGTTGAAGATATTTGTAGATCTGTGTTGGCTCTTTCATTCATCCTTAACACAAGAGTGGAACACGAACCATGCTAGTGAGGCATAGTAGTTTAGATTAGTTCTAACAAGTTGTTTATAGGTAGTGGTGAGTGTGTGTTTCCTGTCGCTGAAGTTGTGTTGGGAAAGGGTTCGGAGGGTGTTTAGTTTCGCTTGGGTTGAGGAAGTAATTTGATGGATGTTTTGGATAACGTCGATTTCTTTCCTAAGTAAGACCTGATATTTTTGGGTTTTGGTTTAATGTTAAGGAGGCTGTTTACAGGTGAATTATGGATGGCAGGGAGGATTTGGATGCGGTTATGGTTAAAAGGGTGATGGGGATTTAAGGGGATTGCGCATTCTGTTTGGAGATTAAACCAATTTTCTAATAGATGGAAATATTTGGGTATGTTGTGTGGCTGTTTACGTCTGGGTGTTGGAAATAAGACTGATGTCGTCTGCATAAGTAATAAGTGTAGTGGATGGTGGGTTGGGTGGGCAGATCTGCAGTGAAAAAAGTTGAATAAAAATGGAGATAGAGGAATGGCTCCCTGTGGGACGCCATTTTGTTATTTGATAGAACGGGAGAGGTTGTTTTTGTATAAGATTTTGCAAAACGGTTGTGAGGAAATTGGAAAGCCATTTTTGTCATTTTTTCTTTGGGGGGAGTGGAAGGATTTTTTTGAAATAAGGAGTGTGTGGAACGTGTGAGTGCTTTGTGTATTCTATTGCCAGTGAGGGTATAGATCTGTGGAAGGTGATTTGGTTGAAGGCATTAATGATGTGTTGTGTGAGGGGGACGGTGAGGGCTGTGTGGTTAGAATGCGTTGCTCTGAATACGTGTTGGAAGTCTGGTAGGGGATGGGATTGGGAAAATTTGTTAAATATTAATTTCTCTAGCAATTACTGATGGGAGCAAAGCAGTGAATTGGGCGATAGTGAGGAGGCGGAAGTTGGGTCTTTTTTTGGTTGAGTTTTTGGATTATGTATGCTTGTTTCCAGGGTTGGGGGAATGGGGAGTTAATGTTTGCCAAGATTTGTTTAGATGTATGCTGATTAGGGAGGATTGCCTTTTCCTAGAGGTGTTTTAATGGGTTGCAGTTTGGATATGAGTCTAGCCGGCCTGTTGCTGTGAATTTGAGGGTTTTAATGGTTTCTGTTATCATAATTGTTGTGAATGGGGGTGGGAGGTTGTGGTCTAATGAGTTTTCTGAGTTGTTTTTTTGTTTTCCCTAATTGTCGGGGTGTGTTGGTTTACGGGAGATGTTAGCGTAATGTTTAGCAAGACTGTCTGATTGTTGTTTTGGGGAAAGGAGGGAGTTATTGGGTAAAGATGGGGATTCGAGGGATTGTGGTGGTTGTTTCGTGAGTTGTTTAATTTTTTGATGGCTTGCCAGGTTTTCTTATTGTCAATGAGCGGTGTTTAGGTTTGTTATTTGTTAGAAATGTTGCTGGCGGTATAGGATTGAGTTTCGGAGGAGTTCCTTTGGTTTAATGAGTTGGCTTATATGGGGTTGAGTTGGGTTGTATGATTGTTCTTGTGGCCTTTTGGGTATATAAAGGTTTGCAGATTGATGATTGTATTGTTTAGGTGAATGAGTTATGGAGGTGTGAAGGGATGTTGATCGTGGATTTGTATTGGGTCAATGTGGGTTTAGATATAGTTAGTATATGCGCGCCAGTTTGCTTTTTTGTAGTTAGTGTATGTAGTAGTCTTGTTTGGGGGGATTGTTGGGGGGAGTTTAGATAAATAAGAAGGAAGGTGATCCGATTGTAGGTCAGTAATAATGTCCCATGTTAGTAAGTGGTGTAGGGAGGGGGAAAAGTAACAGTCTGGGAAGTAGGATTGTTGGACGTTGGGAGGGATTCGAGTGGGGAGGTTTTTGGAATATAGGATATTTAGGGGTTCTAATTCGTTAAGGATATGGGTTGGCCCCGGGGTCAGAAGGGTAGTCTTTATACCAGGCAGTGTGCGTGGGGCGTTAAAATTGCCTCCGAGGATAATGAGATTTGGGTATGTGGATAATTATTGTTAGTGGGGGTGTGAGGTTG
>JABUQX010097698.1:0-30000 GCA_015478945.1 Trachelipus rathkii | reverse complement strand
GTGATGTCGAGAAACACCCGGGTCCCCTTAGATATTATTGCTCCATATGCCAACTACTAGTCGGGAACTAAATAGTATTCAATGTTGAAAGTTGTCACAAGTGGGTTCACCTGACCTCCTTCCCCATACAAAACCACCCAAGAGAAAACTCAGGCTTTCTCCTGTGCAATTTGGCAACCCTTCCCATATTATTCAAAAAATCCTCCCCCTCCCAAAACTAACCCCCCAAACACTCAATATATTACAATTTAATATTAACGGTCTAACTTATCTCAAAACTTCTACCATTTCCTTCAACATATACATCCATATAGCCATCATACAAGAAGCTCCCTCCCCGAAAAACACCCCACGTTCTACCGTTATGACGCCATCTACTCCCCTCCCACCCCCCTCAACACTCCCTCTTAACACTGATCCATAACAACATTACCTACACAACACAACTTTCGACACCTCCACTTTATTACCAAACGCACTAATAAAATCCCAATCCTGTTCCATCCTCCTAAGACCTGAACAAGACCATCTATAACATCTTCAATCTCTACATCCGCCACCCCACCTCCCCAAATCCCCTCCCAACCCAAACCTCACACCCCCACTAAACAAAATATTATCCACATTACCCAAATCTCATCCTCGAGGCAATTTTAACGCCCACACACACTGCCTGGTATAAGACTTAACCTTCCGACCCCCGAGGCAACCCATATCCTTAACGAATTAGGAATTCCTTAAATATCCTTTAAATTCCAAAAACCTTCCCCACTCGAATGCCCTCCCCAAGGTTCAAACCAATCCCCTACTTCCCCAGACGTTACATTCTGTTCCCCCTCCCTACACCACTTACTAACATGGGACATTATTACTGACCTACAATCGGATCACCTTCCCATTCTTATTTATCTAAACTCCCCCCAACAATCCCCCAAAAAAAGGGACTACTACATACACTAATACAAAAAAAGCAAACTGGCGCGCATATACTAACTATATCTAAACCCACATTGACCCAATACAAATCCACGATACAACATCCCTTCACACCTCCATTATTCACCTAAACAATACAATCATCAAATCTGCAAACCTTTATATATCCAAAGGCCACAGAAAATCATACAACCCCAAACTCAAACCCCAATATAAGCCAACTCATTAAACAAAGAAACTCCCTCCGAAAACTCAATCCTTATACCCCACACATTTCTAACCAAATAACAAACCTAAACATCTCGCTCATTGACAATAAGAAAACCTGGCAAGCCATCAAAAAATTAAACAACCACTGAAAACAACCCACCACAATCCCTCGAAGTTGCCCATCCTATTTACCCCCAATAAACTCCCTCCTTTCCCCAAACAACAATCAGCACAGTCTTGCTAAAAAATTACGCTAAAACTCTCCAGTAAACCAAACCCACCCCGACAATAGGGAAACAAAAAAAAAACAACTCAGAAAACTCCAAATTAGACCACAACCACCCACCCCCATTTCACAACAATCTGATACAGAAACCATTAAAAACCCCAAAAATTCAACGCAACAGGGCCCAGACTCTACCAACCTTGACATTAAAACACCTTCAGAGAAAAAGCAACGTCCTCCTAATCACATACATCTTTAAACAAATCCTTGGCAACTTAACTACATTTCCCCCAACCTGGAAACAAGCATACATAATCCCAAAACTCAAACCAAAAAAAGACCCCAACTTCCCCTCCTCCTATCGGCCCAATTTCACTGCTTTGGGTCTCTCTGCTTTGCTCCATTATTAAATTGCTAGAGAAATTAATATTAAACAAAATTTCCCAATCCATCCCCCTCCCAGACTTTCCAACACGTATTCAAGGCAACCATTCTACAACCACAGCCTCACCTCCCTCACACAACACACCATTAATGGCTTCAACAAATCACCTTCCCACAGATCTATACTCACTGCAATTAGACATTAAACAAAGCACTCAACACGTTCCCACACACATTTGCGTACTTCAATCAAAATCCTCCACCCCCCAAAGAAAAAAAAATGACAAAAAATGGCTTCCAATTTCCTCACCAACCGTTTTGCAAAAAGTCTTATACAAAAACAACCTCTCCCATTACTATCAAACTTAATAACTGTGTTTCCAGGAAGCAATCCTTTTACCCATTTTATTCAACATTTTTATTCACTGCACACCATGGAGATCCCAACCGTCCTAATCCACTACAACTTAATTACTTATGCAGACGACAATCAGTCTTATTTCCCAACACCCAGACGTAAACACAGCACAGCCACACAACATACCAAAGAATATCTACATCTATTAGAAAATTGGTTAAACTCCAACAGAATTATCGCATCCCCCTTAAATCCTCCATCACCCTTTTAACCACTAACCGTCATCAATCCTCCCTCCATCCCATAATCACCCTGAACAACAACCTCCTTCCATTAAACAAAACCCCAAAAATATTAGGACTTACCTATGACACTCATATGACATCTCCCCCCACATCGACCAAATTACTTCCTCAACCCAACGAAAACTAAACACCCTCCGAACCCTTTCCCAACACAACTTCAGCGAACAGGAAAACACACACTCACCATACCTATAAAACAACTTGTTAGAAACTAAATCTAAAACTTACTATGCCTCACAGCATGGTTCCCTGTTCCACTCTTGTGTTAAGGATGAATGAAGAGCCAACACAGATCTACAAATATCTTCAACAAAGATGATACAGAAGGTATTGACACAGTCTCAGAAAAATACCAATAATTCAGACCTCAAGAATTCCTAAAATAATATAAAAAAAAAAAAATAATAAAGTACAGTATCTAGGAATTCGGGTTATAAATAATTATAAAAAATTAAAGTTTGGATAGTAATAATGATAATTTTTGGTAATTATAATACAAAAACTTATGTAAACTAAGCAGAAGTTGTAGGCTCTGGAGTATCAGGAATTAAGCCTAGTTGATTTTTAATTGAGCTTATTTCGGAAAATTTGGCATAGTCGTTTTTATATATGACCCCGTAAAATATACTCAAGTCCAGTATATACTAACCTGAACATCCTACCATGAAAAAGCTAGCTAATACAATACTAGGTTTAGATTTGTAACAAAATATTAAGTTTACGAACACTACCACTCTCCAGGGCCTACCTAAATTTCACTCATTTAACAATATAATTTATTAATTAATTTCGCTTAAAAGGAGGAGGAAGAGGGCCAACAATGTCCAATGTTGCACTCTTTCCCAAAGCGTTTCAACCAGGAGGCAAGAGGTGCCTAAGGAGCTTTAGTATGCCTATGCACTTTAGAACGTTGACAAGACATACAAGAGCGAGTCCAATTCGCCACGTCGGCATTGACTTGAGGCCACACAAAACGAGTTGTCACCAGTTTGCGTGAAGCCTCGATGCCAGGGTGTGAGAGCGAATGGAGGTTGAGGAAGACCGCCTTTCGAAAGGAAGTGGGAACGAAAGGACGAGGATTACCTGTTGAGATGTCGCACAGGAGTCTCTTCTCAATGCCGGGTGGTTTGAGCCACTGCAGCTGTAGAGAAGAGTCCTGTTGGAGCTCGACATTGTCTTCCTCTTGACACGTTGCCATAGCTTCGTAATCAATGTCAGGAATGGGAGAAAGAGCGTTAATTTCAATCCGGGAAAGTGCATCCGCGGTGAAATTATCCACTCCAGAGATGTGGCGTATGTCAGTTGTAAACTGTGAGACATACTCAAGATGCCGGGCTTCTCTTGGAGAGTGCCTTTCATGGCGAGAAACCATAGCGTAAGTGATAGGTTTGTGGTCGGTCAGGATATGAAACTCCCGACCTTCCAAGAAGTACCGAAAGTGTCGAACAGCGAGGTACATGCCAAGCAACTTCCTGCCGAAAGCACTATATCGTGTTTCAGCAGGTTGAAGCTTACGCGAAAAGAAAGCAAGGGGGGACCAAACACCATCTAAAAATTGTTGTAGAACGGCGCTGACAGCAAAATCAGAGGCATCCACTTGCACCCTCGTTGGTGCAGAGTCTTGAGGATGGACGAGTAGGGTGGCAGAGGCAAGAGCCTCTTTGGAAGCCTCAAAAGCAGACTGTTCCTCAGCAGACCAGTCTACCTTTGTAGAACTACCTCGCTTTTTAGGACGAATACGAGCTGTAAGAGGACCTAAAAGAGCAGCAGCTGAGGGCAGAAACCGATGATAAAAATTTATCATCCCCAGATATTGGCCAAGCTGTTTCTGATTCATTCTGAGGAAAAGGAAAGGAGCGAATAGCATCAACACGGTCTACAAGAGGGCAAATTCCTCAGCAGAGACCGTCGTGGACCTAAAAAATTAAGAGCTGACGCACCGAATACGCACTTGGCAGGATTGAGACGTATGCCAGCGTTATTCAACCTACCAAAAACGGCACGTAAGTGAACTTCGTGTTCTTCAGGAGAAGAGGAAGCAGCGAGAAGGTCATCAAGATAAGCCCTGGCAAACGGGAGACCATGAAGAACTGAATCGATAAACCTTTGAAATGACAGCTGCATTTCTCAAACCGAAAGGCATCCTTGTATACTCAAAAAGGCCAAATGGAGCGATAACAGCTGTCTTGGGAATGTCTTCCGGAGCCACTGGTATCTGATGATAGGATCGAACTAAGTCTATCTTTGTGAAAATAGTCTTATCATCCAGGTGAGAAGTAAAAGACTGGATGTGCGGGACCGGATACCGATCAGGAGTCGTGACAGAATTCAAGGCCCTGAAGTCTCCACAAGGCCTCCAGTCACTCGTAGAGCCTTTAGTGACCATGTGGAGCGGAGAAGACCAACAACTCTTGGAAGGGCGAACGATGCCAAGCTCCAACATGTGAGCAAACTCGGCCTTGAGTTTCTCTGGTGGGAGACGATGAGTGGGTGGGCTCATTGGTCTCAATGTGGATTGCTTCTACAGAATGCCCTAAGCGGAGTAGTATTGAAGAAGCATGATGCAACAAAGCAATTTAAATTCCTTCTGCAGAAGGGTTTGAAAGGGAGAGACATCCGAAGAAGGAGAAAGAGCAATAACAGAAATGCCTTTCAGTGCAGATGAAATAATAGAACCGGAAGAAGTAAGAGAAGTGGCACCATCAACAAGACGTCGATTATGGAGGTCCACCATTAGGTTTAAAAATTGTGCCAAAAAGTCCGCACCAGAATCGTTGCGATCCAACATCAGCGGACGAGAAAAAAACCCATGGAAATTGTCGGCGAAGAGAAAGATCCAGCCTGCACAAACGCTCTCCGTAGACCGGAATAGAAGAGCCATTTGCAGCGAAAAAGGTAACAAAAAAGAAAAGATTTAGTGCGAGCGATCGTAGACACGCAAGAACATATCCTGGGCGGTTGTAGGAGGAGGAAGAAGAAGAGCCAGCCATCCCCCGACGCTCCTACGAAGGACCGGCCGGCGAGCTTCCCTTTTAAAAAGAACAAGGAGAAGCACATTTCTTCGCGTCCAACCTGTAGGTATGGTGGTAATAACAATACCCGTGAGGATATTGTCACTGACGCGAAGAAGAGGCAGAAGGGGAGCGATTGCCACAAGAAGACGATGGTTAGAGGAAAAAAGATTGCGGGAGCGGAAAGTATTAGTGTTAATAGAAGTAGTGAGAGATAGAAGAGCAGATTTCACCTCAGCCATGCCCGCTTCGAGAGCCGAAACACGAGCATTTTTGAGAGATGAAGAAGAAGAAGGAGTATAGCAAAAGCTGTGAGAGTTAGCTGGTTTGCAGTGGGTGGGAAAAGGAAGCCTGAGAAGGAAAACCAACAGAAAGCGGTTGAGAAGCAAGAGGGGAAGGAAGAGCAGCGGGGGCAGGGGATGGGTACTGGGTAATGTGTTGCATGTGGGGCGCGGTTGTTTGCGGCAGAGCAAGAGTAGAAGAGCAGGAGATGTGGAAGACACAGCAAGGCCAACTGGAAGACTGGAGAAGCAACGAACGCAGGATCCTATCCCTGTAGAGGCAACTCACTTGAGGGACACGCCGGGTGAGGGGACTGTAAGACGCTGTGATGTTCGAAGGCATCTTCTGGAGGAAATGGTTCCGAATGATAGACTCTTCCACGAAGATGGGAGTTCGCCCACAAGTTAAAGCATCCGGACCATCAAACTCGACGTTTTTGGTCACCCAGTGAGACGCCCACAAAGCCAGAGTTTCAATTGCTCCTCTCTGCTGGAAAGCCAGTCGGATATAATCAATTTCTTTAATCGGTGTAAGCGAGTTGCATGAGCGGGAAGTCGTTGGGGAAACCATCTTTTGAGAGGCAAGATTCCAGGAAGACATTTATAACTCTTGAATACTTGTTCTTTCTCATCCTCGACGGCCGGGAGAACTGCATCCGCAGGCGAAAACCATAGTTCAGCTGGGTTAATAAAAAATGGCTGTAGATGTATGTCCGCGAGGTCGTTACCATTGACATGCGAAAGAGGCAGCGATGGAAAATCCAAAGGGAAGAAAGAAAGCAGAAAGAGATGGGTACCGTGTAAGAAAAACCTTTCTAATATGCAAATGACTATATATATATATATATAATATATATATATATATATATATATATATATCTATATAATATATATATTAATATATATATAAATTATATATATATTATATATATATATATATATATATATTATATAAAGGGAGTGTTCTTTCTTTCATGGAACCTGGAGCCTAATGCTGGAGTTTTATGATTTGTATCTTATAATTTATATATTATCATGATTTCATTATTATTTGTCATTTCATTGTTTAGTTATATCAAACCTTTAAAAAATAAGAATGTTACTAATCAAGATATTAAATTGCAGAAGAACTGTGAAATAATTGTAATTAATCTGTTATATTTTTCATAAAATTAGTTTCATTAACTTAGTAAATGTGAATTATAGTAACGAGAGTTTAGAAAGATTTTGTTATATTTCCAACTGTCGAAGAACTTACCAAATCAGTGAAGTGGAATTCGTGTAAACATTGTTGTTGTCACTCAGTTGAAAACATCTTATCGTCACAGGTGTGTTGTAAATCTGTAAAGGAAAAGAATTAATTTAATATAGTTTAATGTAAAATTAATTCATATAGTTAATGTCAAGTAATTCATATTTAAAGATGTAATTATTAAAGAATATGGGAAATACTTACACAGTCATAATAATATTTTGCAGACTTCTTGTTCTGACAAACCAGAAGAATCTCTAACATCACATCAAACATAGAAGAACCAACAGATGAGATAGTTCCCCTTGTGGATGTTTATATAATACAAAAGGGTATGTTTAAAACCTAATTCAAATAAAAGCAATTGATTAAAACTAGATATAAATTATTGTAACTTAAAATATTTATTATTAATAGGGAACCGATCTTGGGCTAAGACCCAAGAAGAAGAACTGATTCTGGGCTACGCGCTTATTGTGAAAATTATTCTTTGGATTGAATTATTCTCGGGATTGAACTGTTCCTAGTCTGATGACCAGCCTTAAGAACTAAGGTTGGGCTAAAAGATCTTTGGTTAAGAAACTGGCTTTGGGCTGATACTAGCCTTAAACTGATCGTGGGTTGGAAAACAACTGTGAATAATCTTGACTCTACATTGGAATTAACGTTGGATTGAAAACTATTTTTGGGCTGAGGAACAGCCTTTTTGGGCTGTACAAACTTACTTTGAAACTTACCTGATATTGAAACACGGTCATATGTCACTTATATCATCGACTTGGAAAGTTACATCTGTTTTACACTTCATCATACCTGAAAAAGAAAAAGAGATAAAGAGATTGCTCTGCATGAGAATTTCTACAAAGACGAATAAATATAGAACTTACTGAAAATAGCCGAAGTATTCATTTGGAAGCAGGATATATATATCAAAGATAAGTATAGCGATTGTTGAGTGTAATTCACAAACACGACACCACACTTTGCTCGGTGTCAAATTAATTCCTGGTTTATTACACTTGTTCATAGTTGTGGGTCATACGGCATTTCAGCTGTGGGATTGATTTCTTATTTTTTTATTACGAACCAGCTAATACCCAGTATTTACATCTTATTCTTAAATAGGGACCACTTCATGACCCCTATCCTCTGTCCTTAAACTTTTTTCACAGTAAAGTTATTGTTATAATAATCTTTTCCTTATCCCGGAGTTTATTTTCTTTATTATTAATATTTATTATTTTTATATTAAATCATTAAATATATTCTGATCTACCTGAACTACTATAAACAATTTATGAGTGTATTAAGAGAGTAAAACAAAGATCTTATACAATCTGGCGTCATTGATGAATTCTTCACCCTGAGGTTACGTGGCTGCTCGCTCTAATCCTCAGGTCCTGCACAAATACCTTTCGTTTCCATGAAAGCCTGATACTTGGCTGATTGTCCGACGTCCTCCTCTAGTACAAGTTTGTTCATCATTCATTAGAAGACAAGATTTAACTCATTGAAGGTAGTCGTAATTGTTATTGTTCATTTATTGAATTTTTCTAATTATTTTTCTTCAAATATATATTGAGGGGAATAACGCAATTCCGTGGACGTTACTTCCCCTTACATAGACCCACATTTTATTTTAATTGGCGCCCGAACAGGGACCTGAGTGTCTTTAGTTCGGGTGGCCGCGCTTGCGGGTGATTCTGTTCACTACGCCATCACTTTTTTTTCACACTTTCTGTTCTTACTATTAATGGTTTTCTCGTTCAATAGGAGAAGTAACAATATTTCTTGTTTGGTTTTCTTGATTTATTAAAATGGAACATAATCTTACCAAAGAAACACCAAGTTTATTGGATTTGGGGTTGGATCAAGATCCACTGAAAGAAATGGGTACGGAAAATCATTCCGGTACCTCAGCTCAAAATGGGGATGTACAGGGATCATATCAATCCCTACAATCGGAAACATGCCTAGGCGCAGAAGGTGGTGCTGATGATATAAAAGGAATATTAAATATGCCTTCAGATCGGCTATTGCCAGCTCCAATGTTAAAAGATATGTTGTCCAGAGTTAAAAGGGACACACAGTTAGTAGAAGAAATGTTAGTTCAACAAGATCAAAGAACTAACATTCTATATAATTTTTATATATATATATTAGGGATGTTGTTGTAGTGCAGATATGACTACCCGCACTACCAAAAATTTCTAACTTATAAAATCGTATAGTGGTCAAAGAACAAAAAAACTTACACTGCGTTGTGTCTAATTCTAAATACAAAATATATTATGTTCCTTTTCCTATCCTCAGTAGTTAGATGTGTTGGTAGTTAAATGTATTCGTAGAATCCTTTCTTACAGATATAAAGAACTTCGAGAGCCTCTCAGATGCTATGCTTCACTACTCCAATACGATTCACTCAAAAGTGATAAAATGTTTCTATCAAAAATATCCAACTAGTCAAAATTAAACCTCAAATAAAGATATTGCTTATATCAATGTTAGCTATATGAATCTGGTTAAATAAATCGTCCCTAACTCTTTGTTATGTTTCCAAACCGGTTACCTTTTACTTTTAATATAAAGGCAACAAATCAAGACCAACTTTTGATTTAATTAATCAAAAGCTATTTCAAAATCCAAATTGTCAATTGAGCTTAGCCCACTAGGATTTCTCTTAATATCCCTAAAAGTCAATTGTAATTACCATTAAACCGTTATAAAGTTTAATTTATCAAACTAGTGTTATCAAACTTCAAAGTATTCAAATATTCAATCCACCTTGAAATTGTTGTGAATCAATCAAAATATCTCACTATAATTAATGCACAATCAGAAATATGCATCAATCGTAAACACTTAACTAAAGAAAAGTGAATCCCATTAAGTCAGAAAATAATTTTGAAATTCCGTTCAATCACGTTGGAATCTAACTGCAATATCAAAGTTGGGATACCTGAACTCAATCTACAAACTAAAGTCAACACTAAAGGCAAATCGTTAAAATCGAAAGTTAAATTCGAAAAGTTAAAGTCGAAAGCTAAATTTAAAAGTTAAAGTCGAAAACTAAATTAAATAATTATGTTTGAAGGCTAAAGTCAAACAATTAAAGGTTAAACTCAAAGTCGAGTATCATAAGTAAAGTCAAATGCTAACTTCAAAGTCGAATATCAATTTCAGAAAAAGTCGAGTCCTAATTTCAAAGTCGAACTCTAAGTTAAATCAGTCAAAGTCCGTTTAAATTTAATTCTAAGTTCAACTAAGGCTATGTTTAACAACACCAAGTCCTATTGTTTTCTTTCAAAATTGAAGTCAAATCAATGCAGTATAAACTAAGTACTATAATTTCTGAGTACTATTCAATCTATTAACTGTCAAAAGTTACTGTAAATTAAGTTCTATTACGAAGTCACAAATTATTAATCGTCACGAACTAATTGAAAATTTATCAAAGTCCTCAATCAGCTTAAGTCTTAAGTAATTCTGTCAAGTCCAAGGACTACTATATTTATTTCAACAGAATTAAATATTCTTTCACACTATTATAAGTTTCAACCATTAATCGTATTAATCTATCAAAGTATTTTAATTTTCAAAGATGATATATCTTAATCACCTTAACTATTCAAACAATTCAGACAATTAATGCTTTAAGTCACTGTCGCTTTCGAAATGGCGGCTGAATTTAAAGATGGCGGCTGCCGGCTTTTTTAATCAAAATGGCCGCGTCCTTGTCAACAACCATGAATTTCCTTATCAATAAAAAATGACCAAAATATCTTAAATAAAATGAAACTCGATCAAAAATAAGGAACTATCAGAACAAAAGCTTTATTTTTTCAAACTTTAATTAAATTTTATAAACCAAAAACCTAACTTTAAATCTTTTAATAACTTTCTGTACAATATGAAACTGAGCTAAATCAAATCAAAAAATTACAGCAATATTTATTTGTTTTTTTTCGTTCATAAACCAGATACGTAATCCAAGTAACAATATTTTAAGACAATAAATGCCAATGCACAGTGTGTATTTCTCAACTTACTAATGTTAAACACTTATGTTTATTGACGCTGACTGCCACTGCAAAAGCTGGAATCAAAGCCAACTGCCAGCGCAATACTAACTAATAATAATATTATATTTATTTAATTTAAAAATTCATATTACCTTTTAAATCCTTTTAAATACTTGTAGCTTCAAAATATACAACGTTTCCAAATGATATGGTACTAAGAGTCGATAAAATAAATATACAAAGTTAAATTATTTACAAAAATGTTCTAACACTTTCCAATAAATAAACAAATTATGAAAATTGCTTCAAAATATGCAAAGTTTAAACAATGAAACAACGTATGTCAAATTCGAAATGATAAAAAGTCTAACAAATTTTTACAGAGCACGACAAAAATCACTCCTATCAGTATGAGATCCAGACAACAAGTGACTTGATCTTAAACAAACCAAGCTGTGACGAAACATAAACAAAGCTAACAAAATATCAAATCACGCAGAGCACAGAAATTTAGTCTTAACAGAATGAGTTCCCAAAATCAAGTCCTAACTCTTTTTCAACATATAAAATATAAACAAACCATTATAAATATAAACAAGGCTAACACGAAAATATCAAATCACGCAGAGCACACAGAGCTGGTCTTATCGAAACAAGTTCAGAATGTCAAGTGAACTGTTCCCTGCTTTACGTCCGCCATGTTGGTTGTCATTCTTGACGTCATAGTAGTGTTTCCACTTTTGTGCATTTTTATCTTCAAGATATGGCTTTCGTAATTTCTGCTCCTTCAAAACTGTTTTAAAGAATAATAACAAGATTATTTCCTTCGTAATTACATTATTTACCTATTTTCGTTATTTTTTAAATCATCTTTAAAATCTTTTTCTAATCTTTATTTACATAAATTTTCTCTTTTTATTAAAACCTAAATATCTATATTCATAATTACACACGTACACACACACAAACGCTCACATTCATACATACATACAGACATAACCTATTTATACATAAATACATTCATATATATATATACATATACATACATATATATATATATATATATATACATATACATATACATATATAGACACATACACACACACATACATATATATATATATACTTTTGACGACCAACATATATAAGTTTTCCTACATATATATATTTTTGTATTTTTATTATTTACATAAAACACACACATACTTAGCTTATTTACTATACAATACTTAATTTATTTACAATTTCACACTTAAGCCAATTCGAATTTTCTTAATATTTTCAGTTATTTATTTTTTCTAGCAAATCTGAATACCATTATTTATATCCATAATAAATCTGAATTTTCTTACTATTTTTACAATTTTAACACTTCATAAATGACCAACCTTAATTTTCCTTTGCTAAGCTGTAACTTTTTACCTTTTTGGAGGTGGCTCTACCATGGGCCCTACAATAACGTTACTGGTGAACAACATCCTCTAGCTTTCGATATTCCTTTGATTCAGCTAGATGATAATTATAGTAAAATTCTCACGTCCCAGCATGAGTTCGTAGATAAAAATACTAACCCAATGGGTGTGAGAAATGAACCACTATTAGGTTCGCAGGGTTATCCTAATCTTATTAGACCAGAGGATATAAGAGACAATCAGTTTCCTCATAATCCTTCTGTAGGACAACCTAATGTTCAGTATCGTAGTTATAGTAGTAATCCTTCATTTGGAGGGCATGTTCCTTTCGGATCTTTAAATAGTGGTGCTTATACCAGAAATCCTAACCTTGAACCACATAACTTAACTCAACCTAACATGGGTTATGCTTATGGTGGTCTACCCCAGTATCAAAATAGGCCATTATTACAGCCTCAGCCTCTGCCTCAACCGATGCTTCCTAATATGGCTTTACCAAATCAGACCTATTCAAGATCTAGTGGACCTGAAGTTCCTTTATATACAGGTCAGCAAATTAAAAATCATTTGGATATGCTAACAGAAGCCATTTATTTGCTGTCTCAACTTCTCAAGAATAGTCAACGCTTGAAGGTTGTAGATCCCGGGAAATACAAATATGAGGCCGATCAAGACCTTATAATGTATTTGGGTGATTTTGAGGCTTATTGCAGTCTACATTACCCGAATTCGCCTCATCAATGGTTGAGACTCTTAGGTCGTCAACTGGAGGGTCGATTCCTTCAGTTATATAAATTATTGGTTAAGGATGATAGAAATTACTTCTCAGTCAGAGATGCACTAATCAAATGGTTTCAAGATGAGGAAATACGTAAGAAAGAGGACCAACTGCAGAAGTATCATTCTGCAAGACGAAGTCGTGGCGAATCTATCAAAATGTTCGCACTTCGATTAGAACGCTTAGCTCGAAGAGCCTACAAAGGTATAGATATGTGTGCGCATGAATCTTTACGCACTGCATTTTTGTGTAGTTTGCCTCCTCATATTGAACAAATTGTACGTCAATTTCTTAAGATGCAGGAGCTAAATAGAAAGTATAGAGTACCATGGGAAGACCTAGTCAATTTCGCAGACTCTTTGGAGGAAAATAATAGCACGGTTCCTCATTCATTCTCACAATCTCAATCAGAGTTTGTGGATAAAAATCATTCTCAGAATAATAAGAAAGATGATCTAAATGAAACTATTGACTCTGTTATTCAAATAGAGACAGTGTATCCTAATTGGACAGAAAGCCTACACGATCGGGAAACCGAGCGTGTAAGTAAATCATATAAAAATCGTCCTAAGGCCAATAATCGTAGCCCAGTTAACAAACCTTCAGGTAGTAAATACTACAGAGATACTCGCCGCAGTCCTCCACCTAAGTATGACCAACATCATGGTCGTGCAACTAATAATTCAAACACGAATTCAAGTCCTACTGGTGAGGATAAAAAGAAATTAATCTGCGAGTACTGTGAAAAACGTGGTCATAAAATGAGAGAGTGTTGTGAAAAACGTGGTCATCAAATGAGAGAGTGCTACAAATACTTAGGTATTTGTAGCTATTGTAAAAAGAAGGGACACATACGGGCAGAATGTAATTCATATAATTCTGTTCCGTCGTATTCTCAGAAAAATCAGAATACTAGTAGGGTAAATTGCCCGTTTTGTCGAGGCCCTCATCCAGGGATGAGATGTCCAAATAAGACCCCTCCGAAAACACAGGGGCCTTCTCAAAAGCAAAAGAGTCCATCTCCGCGGTCATCTAAAGTTATTACCAGTGGTGTTGTTAAGAAAATTTCATACCAAAATATACCACAGGAGAACAACCAATCACATTCCTTTCAAGGAAGTGATCGATCACGGAATCCTAGACCGTTTCTCAATCCGTGTGAGGGTTGTCAGAAATCCCATTATGAGGGTTATTGCACTGGAATTGACCCAGATTCTCATACACCGTTGTTAAACTCCCAGTCTCCACGGTAGTGAGTCAACCTGTGGAGATAACATCTGTGGTAGACTCAATTGCAGACAACTCAAAAACCGTGGAAGTTAACTCTGATCAAGGAATAGCTGTCCCTAACATAAATATTATTTCTGAGGTGAGCGAAGCTCCAGCTCTCCGGTTGTCCCAGGAAGATAAACCGTCATTGTCAGATGGTCAGGTACCAATAAAACAGGTAGATTTTCAATATCCTATTGATCCATTGATCGTTCCTGTTGCCTTTGGTCCTCGCAGCCCGGGTTCTTTTATTTGTATGGTAGATAGTGGGGCTGGGGTTAGCTTAATTAACGAAGAATTGATTGGGAAAGAATTGAAAGATGTTCCTTTACAACCATCTGCTAGGATAGGAATCAGAGCCATTAGTGGTTTAACTAAAGATCATGTGGCCCCCGTAGAACATTATGTAGAAATACCCTTATATTTCCCTGATAGCGGTTTTATAACCAAACCTATAATCTTTTTGGTGTTACCAATGGAAGTCATGGCGGAATGGATGATCTTGGGAGCTGCGGCTCTGAAAGGTGATACCTACCGCATGACCATTGGTGAATGGTGGTCGCATAGAATAGATAATAGTTTACCGTGATATAGAAGGATGAAAGCTTAAAAATGCCATTTTACAACTGTGTGAATGTACATTCAATTAGCATCCCTCCTTTTTCATGTAGGTTAGTTAAGGTTAAGAGTGTTGTAGAAGAACCTACCCCATTGACTTTAGTTGGGTTTCAGGGTTATTCAGAACAGGGTCTTGTCCCTGTATCTGGGGTATTAGACTTGTCCACATGTGATCAAATTGCTGTTATGAATGTTTCAGAGAAAGTGCAACATCTTAGGAAAAACGTTGTTTTGGGGCAATTCATGTCTCTTATAGAAGAAGAGAATAGTTCTATTTCAGTTGGTGCCATTAATCCTATAGCTTCTGAGGCCACCAATAGTGAAGAAGTTTGGACTCCTGAAAAGATTGGGAAGATTTTCAATTTTCTCAGATTCCCATAGATGAGTCCCAGAAACAAAGTCTTGTCGACGTGTTATTGAAACATCAATCAGTATTGAGTTTCGGTGACCATGACGTGGGCGAAGCTACAAACATCACACACGTCATAGAAGTGGAAAGCCAACGTCCAGTGCGTCTCCCAGTCCGACGATTTCAGGGCCCATTGGCCCAAGAAATTGAAAAACAGTGTCGAGAGTTACTGGAACAGGATATCATCCGACCCAGTAAGTCTCCTTATTCAGCTCCTGTGGTTCCAGTCAGGAAACCCGATGGTAAATTACGTCTTTGTATAGATTACAGGAAGTTGAATGACGTCACTAAAACTGATTCGTTCCCACTACCAAATTTAATCGATATGATTTACAATATGTATGGGAATACGTATTTTACTACAATAGACTTAGTTCGCCGGTACTATCAAGTAGCTATGGAACAAGATAGTATCGAAAAAACAGCTTTTTCTACTCCTTTCGCACAGTACGAATATCTGAAGATGCCATTCGGGGTTAAAAATGGTCCGGCCACTTTTCAACGTGGCATGATGTTGGCATTAACAGATATACCGTGGTCAGAAGTAATGGTATACGTGGATGATATTATCATCCAGAGTAAAACCATCGAAGATCATTTGATTATTTTGGATAAAGTGCTTTCAGCCTTAGAGAAAAACGGGTACAAGCTAAAGCCCAGCAAAACTTTTCTCTGTCGTACTGAAGTTGAATTCCTTGGGCATCATATTTCTCATAAAGGGATTTTGCCTCTGCAGAAAAATGTGAAAGGAGCGTTAGAATTCCCGGTTCCAACTACTGTGAAACATCTTTGTCAGTTCTTGGGCATGGTTAATTTTTATAGGAGGCATATTCCAAACTGTTCTCAGATTAGTAAGCCCTTGTCATGTCAGACAGGCGGTAAGACTATCCAGTGGTCTCCTGAATGCCAGGCTGCTTTTGACGAACTAAAAAAAGCACTGGTAAACCCTTGTATACTTGGTTTTCCAGACTATAGTCCGGATGTCTCCCCAATGGAACTTCACGTAGACGCATCTGATTATGGTGCTGGAGCTTGTTTGTCCCAAATACAAGCTGGGGAACGTAGACCAATTGCCTTCATTTCCATGTCTTTCAATGGTGCACAGAGGAATTACGGGGTAATTGATAAAGAATTGACAGCTTTACGATGGGCAGTAAAATCATTGCGGCCTTTCCTTCGTGGTATCAAATTCGTTATTTATACAGATCATATGCCCCTAATATACTTGCAGAATATGAGTTTGATTGACGGTAGATTGGCAAGAACAATGGAAGAGTTAAACGAATATGACTTTGAGATTCGTCATATTTCAGGTCATCAAAATGTAGTGGCGGATGCACTTTCTCGATCACCTGTCAATGAAATTGCGGACCCAATATCGGAAGACTCCTCTATAGAGTTTATTCCTGAGGGATACTTTCCCATTGAAGTTTCCGGCGGAGGTGATTCCATGTATAAATGCTTCTCTATCTTTTTATACGGAACCCCCGAACGTCATCCTGAACTCCGGAGTTCTATAGTTGAAGAATTAAAAAAGCATCCACATAAATATCAAATACCAGGAAAGCAAATGCAGAAAAGGCTTCGGTTATTGTCTCTTCCTGGGCAAATGCCAATCCCAGAAGTGATAACAGCTTTCACTGAGTTGTTTCGGACCTCTGTTCAAGTATTTTATAATACAAACCAGCCTATTATTCATGGGGATAAATTTAAAGAAGTTTGCTGTTTACAATGCTTAGGGGGTACACTACAATTACCTCATGCCTACTCCGCCTCTACCTTCTCCAGAAGAATGATGGAAGATTTTTTTAAGAATTAATTTGTAGTTGTTAGTAAAAATTAATTTTGGTTTGGTTATTATCCTTATTTTTATTTATTCATGTTTTCTGTTCATGGAAGCCAATGCTTAACAAAATAAAAAAAATTAATCTTGGGTTCTTGGTTACTAACCTTATTTTGTGTTTTCAATTCATGTAAACAAACATAATGTTTAAACATGTTGGTTGGTTTTCTTGGCTAATTAATGCTAGCTTGACTCATTAAATCATTAAAATATTTTTTCATTAAAATGTATAAATGGAGTTCTTAAGCTGACATGTTTGGTAGTGGTTGTTGACTTAAAAAGTTATAATAATAATTTGCAAAATAATAGTAAATTGCATGAATTACAAGATACTTAATGCTCTAAAAAAATTAATGAAAAAAGAATTTTCATGCATATGTTATCTCGAATGCTCAGTTAGGTAATTTAAAATACTCTGGCATCATATACTTGAATTATCATTTTAGTGTATTGCTTTCACAATAAGAGTCATGATTTTCAGTTTAGAGGTTGTAAATAATTTCTTCATCGACTCTTCATAGATGATTATAAAAATTTAAAATCAAATTAATATAGAATAGATGCTTAGATTTTCATTTTTATATTAGGATTAATTGATGCCGAGTATAAACTATTATATATGACATTTACATTTTTGCACTCAACTAATCACTGTATTTTTCTACAGGCACTGTACTTTTGTACAGCAGAACTTCAGCATAATGGATTGAAAGTTCCTGTAAGGGCCTTAAACAATGGCTATTCAAAAGGAATTATTCGGATATAAAAACAAAAATGTTTTGTTCGTTGCCATTATTTTGCCACCGTTTTGCATGGAAGAGCATTACATAGAGGAATTTTAGTATGCATAGAAAAGCATTGCTCGGAAAATTTTTAAAATCTGAAAGAAAATTTTCATCTAAAACGAAAAATTAGCCAAATGTGCTATAATTATATCAAATAAAAAATCTTTTATGACTACAAATGTAGATTACGATATACTGATCAGAAAAACAGTTAAAGTAATTAAGACCATTGCAAGATTTTATGGCAAAAGAAGATGCTATATCTTATAATGTCGCTCTTGGATACATCATTGAAAATGAATATATTAAATTGTATATAATTGAATAAATCATTGTTACCATTATATGACTGTGTTGTTCAAATGTAGTCATTATTATTATTTATTAGCTGGTTCAATTTTCATAAACATAGTCATTGTACTCCAGCATTATCCTACCACCCTTTCATAGTCAGGGTATTCATGGGTGAAAATTAAAGGGGGGGGGCTCAATTTTATCAGGGAGGAATATAAAGGGAGCTGTTCTTTCTTTCATGGAACCTGGAGCCTAATGCTGGAGTTTTATGATTTGTATATTATAATTATATATTATCATATTTTTCATTATTATTTATCATTTATTGTGTAATTATTTTCAAACCTTTAAAAAATAAGAATGTTACTGACCGGTGTTATTATGTTTCAGAAAGATTGTTGAAATATTAGTAAATTTTGTTTTCATGTTCATGATATTGGTCAATTTAATTTAGTATTTATAAAAAGTTTTAAGAGATCTTTATCTGTGATATATCTCTGACTCTGATTTTGAGAGCCACATTCATAGTTTAACAGCATTTGGCTTGGCATCTGTGCAGAAGTGGAATTGTTTGTCACTCAGTTTGAAATACATCTTATTGTCACAGGTGTGTTGTAAATCTATAAAGGAATAAAATAATTAATATAGTTAATGTAAAATAATTGTTCCCCTCGTGGATGTTAGATTAATACAAAAGGGTATGTTAACCTAATTAAAAATAAAGCAATTGATTAAAATTAGTTAAAAAATTATTGTAACTCAAAATGTTTATTATTAATAGGGAACAATTGTGGGGCTGATATCAGCCTTGAGCAAATCTTGTACTTACAACTTGAAGAAGAACAAAGCCTGTTTTGCGAAACAGCATTAACTAATCGTGGGATTTGATTGAAGTAATTCTAACACTGAAACTAAATTACAAACTTACTTTGAAACTTACCTGATATTGAAACACGGTCATATGAAAACCATACCAATGTAGAAGTCTTCGTCATTTTGGAATTGTCACTTATATCATCGACTTGGAAAGTTACATCTGTTTTACACTTCATCATACCTGAAAAAGAAAAAGAGATAAGAGATTGTTCTGCATGAGAATTTCTACAAAGACAAATAAATATAGAACTTACTGAAAATAGCCGAAGTATTCATTTGGAAGCAGGATATATATATCAAAGATAAGTATAGCGATTGTTGAGTGTAATTCACAAACACGACACCACACTTTGCTCGGTGTCAAATTAATTCCTGGTTTATTACACTTGTTCATAGTTGTGGGTCATACGGCATTTCAGCTGTGGGATTAATTTCTTATTTTTATTACGAACCAGCTAATACCCAGTATTTACATCTTATTCTTAAATAGGGACCACTTCATGACCCCTATTTTTTGTCCTTAAACCTTTTTCACAGTAAAGTTATTGTTATAATAATCTTTTCCTTATCCCGGAGTTTATTTTCTTTATTATTAATATTTATTATTTTATTATATTAAATCATTAAATATATTCTGATCTACCTGAACTACTATAAACAATTTATGAGAGTATTAAGAGAGTAAAACAAAGAGATCTTATTGAGTTGGCGTCTTGGATGAATTTTACACCCCTGAGGTTACGTGGCTACTCGCACTAATCCTCAGGTCCAGCGAACATACCCTACGTTAGATTAATTTTGAATGTCTCGCTATCCGACGTTGTAGTTATACTCAAGTTGAAGTTTGTTCATCATCCGTCAGGAACACAAATTAACTCATTGAAGGTAGTTATAAATTGTTATTGTTCATTTATTAATTTTTACATAATATTCATTTTTCTTCAGAAATATATATTGAGGGGAATAACGCAATTCCGTGGACGTTACTTCCCCTTACAAAGTAATTGATGAGACTGAAAACTAAGAGAACATAATCATAAGACCACACGACGTGATCTTTCGGAATGGAGGTATTGTAGGGCCTAACCTAAAACTTGATATATATTGGTTACAGAAAAGAACATCGAAGAAAAGATTTTACAGAAGTGGCAACACTCTATGACGTCATAAATACAAAGCAATATGGCGGACGTACAGTGAAAATCGACTCACTTATTGTCTGGATCTCATACTGATAGCAGTGATTTTTGTTGTGCTCTGAAAAATTTGTTAGATTTTTTTTTTTATCATTCCGAATTTGACATACGTTATTTCATTATTAAAACTTTGCATTTTTTTGAAGCAAGTTTCATGATTTGTTTATTTATTGGAAAGTGCTAGAACATTTTTTGTAAATAGTTTAAATTTGTATATTTATTTTATCGACTCTGAGTACCATATCATTTGGAAACGTTGTATATTTTGAAGCTACAAGTATTTAAAAGGATTTAAAAGGTAATATGAATTTGTAAATTAAATAAATATAATATTATTATTAGTTAGTATTGCGCTGGCAGTTGGCTTTGATTCCAGCTTTTGCAGTGGCAGTCAGCGTCAATAAACAGAATTGTGTAGTATTAATAAGTTGAGAAATGCACACTGTGCATTGGCATTTATTGTCCTAAAATATTACTACTTGGATTACGCACCTTGTTTGTGAACGGAAAACAAATAAATATTACTGTAATTTTTGATTGGATTAAGATCAGTTTTATATTGTACAGAAAGTTATTAAAAGATTTTAAAATTTATTTTGATATTTAAAGAATTTGATTAAAGTTGAAAAATAGAAGCTTTTGTTCTGATAGGTCCTTGTTTTTAGTTGAGTTTCATTTTATTTGAGATATTTTGGTTATTTATTATCGATAAGGAAATTCATGGTTGTTGACAAGGAAGCGGCCATCTTGACTGAAAAGCCGGCAGCCGCCATTTTGAAATTCAGCCACCATTTTGAAAGTGACAGTGACTTAAAACATTAACTGTCTGAGTTGTTTGAATAGTTAAGGCGATTAAGATATATCATCTTTGACAATTAAAATACTTTGATAGATTAACAAGATTAATGGTTGAAATTTATAAAATTGTGGAAGAATATTTAATGTTGTTGAAAAACATATAGTAATCTTTGGACTTGACAGAATTATTTAGGACTTGATTTGATTTGAACTTGGATAGATTCTCAATGGATTCGTGAAGATTAATAATTTGTGACTTTGTAATGGAATTTAATTTATAGTAACTTTTGACAGTTAATAGATCGAACAGTACTTAGAAATTACAGTACTTAGTTTATATTGCATTAATTTGACTTTAGTTTTGAAAAGAAAACAATAGGACTTAGTTTTGTTAAACATAGACTTAGTTGAACTTAGAATTAAATTTAATCGGACTTTGACTGATTAAATTGGAGTTCGACTTTGAAATTAGGACTCGACTTTTTTGAAATTGATATTCGACTTTGAAGTTAGCATTTGACTTTGACTGTGATACTCGACTTTGAGTTTGACCTTTGATTGTTTGAACTTAGTCTTCCATAGTAATTATTTAACTTAGTTTTCAGCTTTGACTGTTTGAGTTGACTTTCAGTTTTAACTTTTTGGAATTTAGCTTTCGACTTTAATTTTTCAAATTCAGCTTTCGACTTTAATTTTTCGAATTTAGATTTCGACTTTGACTTTTCAAGTTTGGATTTCGACTTTAACTTTTTTGAATTTAGTTTTCGACATTAACTTTTTGAATTTAGTTTTCGATATTAACGATTTACATTTAGTTTTGACTTTAGTTTTGTAGATCGGTTGTGACTTTACTTAACTGGTCTTTCAATTTAAATTATTTATGGTTGATTGTCGTAGTTTTCGACTTTCGTTGGTATAATTTAGTTTTAGTATTCGATCTTTTCAGGGTTATTCCAACTTTGATATTACAGTTGGAGTTCAACTTGATTGAATGAAAATTTCGTAATCCGTTTCTGACTTAACAGGATTTATTTTCTTTAATTGAGTGTTTACGATTAATGCATATTTCTGATTGTGCATTATTTATAGTGAGATATTTTGATTAATTCACAACAATTTCAAAGTGGATTGAATGTTTAAATACTTTGAAGTTTGATAACACTGGTTTGATAAATTAAACTTTATAACGGTTTAATGGTAATCACAATTGACTTTGAGAAATGGTGATAGAAGCCCTAGATATTTAAGCTCAGTTGACAATTTAGATTTTACAATAGCTTTTGATTAATTAAATTAAAAGTTGATTTTGATTTGTTGCCTTTGTATTAAACATAAAAGGTAACCGGTTTGGAAACATAACAAAGATTTAGGAACGATTTATTAAAACAGATTCATATAGCTAACATTTGATATAAGAAATATCTTAATTTGAGATTTAATTTTGACTAGTTGATTCATATTGAAATGATGAAGTATAGCATCTGAAAGACTCTCGAAGTTCTTTATATCTGTAAAAAAGAATTCTACGAACACATCTAACTACTGAGGATAGGGAAAGGAACACAATAGTTTTGTTTTATTTAGAATTAGACACAACGCTCTGTAAATTTTTGTTTATTTTACCACTATACACCTTTAACGTTAGACAGTCAGTTTAGTTTTATTTGCTGCAATTTTTTCTTTAGGTAGTGTAAATATTTGAGGCCATTACTAGTGCACTACAACAACATTTTCATTTTCGAGAGGGCCGGAACAGTCCAAACCTGTCTCTCTCCAGCACAATCTCTCCTCGTCCTGTAATGTAAGTACTTCAGCAAACGACACATTGAGAATGTACTATTTCAATGGTGCACCGCCTCTTCTCCAGACTCGAAAATTTGGAAAATATCCTCTTCATGGAAATGGTAGCTCGACTTCTCACGGTAGCATCGAGCCAAAAATGGATGTTATGGTAATCAGACCAGCCATCACTCACAGGGGTTTGTTCAATGGAAATAAACAGGTAGAGTCTCCTATTTTGTTTAACACATCTTATTTAAATGTTCCTTCTGACACGAAACCTGTTAACGAATATAAAATTAATTTAAATGCTCCTCCTATAAACAGATTTCGTGTTGTTTTCTTCAAAAAGGGTAATTTATGTACACAGGCAAAGAGGATTTTTCCACCCAATACTATTTCAGTGGAACTTAATAAATGTTCTTGTGTTTCCACGGACTCATGTTTAAACTCTCATGGCTTTTTGAGCAATGCTATGAATGTAATCCACGGCAGGAAGCAAACCTCTCAATCGCCTCACCTCCAGGCTCCTCTTTATTTAAATGTTTTCGTTACAGATATTGCTATGAATGTCTCTCACGCCGCTAACCAATTCTCTTGCATGTTTAGAAAAGCTACTGATGATGAAGTATTTCCATCAGAGTGCTCGAATTTTAATACTTCTCTATGTAAAAATAATATTAATCCACAATGTCTAACGCCTATTATTGACAAAAACACTTCCACACAAACAAATACGTTTTGTAATATTGATAAATTTGTCACTAATATAAACGCACTTTCAACACATTTTCATTCCAACAGCAAGGTTAATTTTCCTAATGTTAATTTGGATAGGTCCCTTAATGAGTCCTTTTTAACCACTAATAATAAATTTTAAATTTATTTAATAAACTCTCATGCACGCTTTCCTAGTCAAATTGATAACATTTATAGCGCTAATACTTCTTTTTTAGATTTAGGTTTTAATGACTCAGCCGAGTCTGGTATTGATGGAAAAGTAGATATGACGCTGAGTTTCAATATGCCTCTGGAAACCCGAAAGTCCACTTCTATAGGCAGTCACAGTTTCCAGAGAGGGCACAATTTAAGCATAAAAAAATTAAAGCAGTAGAAATGACACAGAGTATTAATCATTGCAAAGAACATATTCCAAATTTCAAATTGGAAAAGTGGAATATGGATCTTTCTCTTACCAAAGCTCCTTTATCTCCCCATTCTTTTATTAAAACTTTACAGATTAATGATGACTCTGAAACAGATTCGCGAAGCACAGATATTGCCGAGGTAGGCCGCAGTGTGGCAAAAGTCAACTCCAAGAACGAGGTTTATATGCAGCAGTTGCAAGTTGATATTCAAAGCTCAAGCGCAGATGAAATTGAAGATGGTAACGATGGTGAAGTTGTCAATGGTGAATTTGGATTTGAGAGGTTAAGTCGCATATAACTTTAAATATGGAGTTTGCAGATGATGATTATTTGGAAGGTAGGAGTATCAATTGTTTTTCTTTATATAATATGCCACGCGATGTAGCTGTTTTAAGAGATAAAGTGCCTATTGAGCCAGGTATGTTATTTGAAAGCACAAAAAGTATTGTTGACAGTTCTGCAAACACATTTGGAAAGCAGATGGCTCTCGCGCCTATAGAGCACTTGCACAGTAATAGAATGAGTTTAGCATATAATCAACAGGTCAGAGCAGACGCTGAGGTGAAAAGCAGCAAGGAGATAAGATTAGATATGCCAGAGGGACATGATATGGCAAATATTGAGACGCTTGTAGATATAAAGCATAGGAATGAGGTTGAAAGCCACACTTTCAATGTTTACAGACAGAGCGATATAGTTAAGAGGTATAATGGTATAAGTAGAAGAAGAGCTTTAACACACACTAGAAAAGATGTCGAAAGGTACTCTGAATTTATTGGAAATGAATTGCATAACAATTTATATAGGTGTAACTTTCTAGAGCTAAATTCTTCTAACTATCCGCATGATTTCCTTATTTCCACCTCTTGTTTTAATAATGTTTTACCTTTCAAATCTCATACTAACTCTTTTGAATGTTTAATTAGAGATTATAATCTTTCTCCCGCATTACCGCTCTTCGCTGATTTTGATTTTCACTCTTTAAATGCCTCAAATATTATAAATCAAAATGTATCGCAGGGCACTCACCCTAATTCTACTGTTAATTTTTCTGAATCTGTTATCAATTTTAATGAAGCGATATTACCCACTTCTCAACATTTACCTGGTAATGCTCTTTCTCCGGTCATCGCCAATGTCCAAAAGAAACCCTCGCATGCCGATAACAACGTTGCACATTCAACTTTACGGCAACGATTTTTTGAAGAACTCAAGAGCCGTCGGCTCCTACACCAGACACATAGGGGATATCGCACTCCTTCCTCTTTTCCTCGCAAACCTTTTGAAACTCCACACACCTGTTATCCCCGGAAGAAACCGCAACATTTGACCCAAGATAGGCGTTTTCAATGTTTTTCTCCTTATGGACACTCTCCACAAAATTCTCGCTTCCGCGGTGGTAAAATTCCTTCTAAAGAAAAACAGACACAGGGGGCCCACAAATCTTTCTTTCATTTCGCTAATAGAGAAGATCTTGTTAGTAATTGGAGAAAACCTTCTCCCATACTTCAGATTTCCAGGGACGCCCCCACACCTTACGCTCATCCCCCCAGTGGGACTCGCAATGTTCGCAGCTCGCTAGCTGACACACTTGTCAAACATAGCTCTAATGCATGCGCTAAACCTATTTCTCTTGATAATATAAATTCAAATGGGGTTAAAAGCTTTTTGCATGACGAATATAATGTTAATACTCCAAAACACTCTAATATTTTAGCTCATAATGTACGCTTCGATAGAAATTTTAACACAAATTTCCAGCATGTTTTTCAAGGGGTAGAAAATTCTCTTATACCAAACAGAATGGTTAGCATAACTGGGTCTGAAAATGGTATCGCAAATATAAATACAAAGGTAATTAAAGATAGTCCTAAAAGTAGCATGTTTTCTCAGGAATATTTATTAAATGGGAAACTTATAGGGGACTCTCCTCCTCACGCTGTAGGCAACACTGAGACTCGCATTAATATAGATGATTTAGACATTGGCAACGCGCATGCCTATAGCGGGAACTTAAATTTAGGTAGTGTTAATATTGTTGAAAATGGAAATGGCAAAGCTAATGCCAGGGCTCTATTCCCCAATAAGATAGATAGTAACACAAACGCTTTTAGATGGAATAGTAACCATGCTCATAACACCGCCTCACCTTTTAGTAGTTCTCCAGGGATTCAATTTTCCTTACCTCTGCCAAATGTTAATGGGAAAACTCTTTCTACTCTTCAGCATGCTCGTTACTTTCCTCCAGTTCGCATTAAAGAACAATGTTTATCACATTCGCAAAGTAAAGCTCAAGATTTAGCGTTTAATGTTCCATATAACACTGAGTCTTTCCAGACACTCATTACAGCTTTAACTTCTTCTCCTCCCTTGAAATTTTCATTGGGATCTCAGACTCTTTCGTTGCATAATAACGCGTTTCCTATAGGATAACCTCATTCTCAGGAAACCACTTTCACGCTCTCTATGGTGATCAACCACCCCACCAGTTTTCTTTAATGATCATATGTTGATCACTCTTCAACCTCCTTCTACACGAGTTGTTTCTTACACTTTCCATTTCACAAACAGAATCATGCCTCATGTCTTCACGCTTCGCGCTTTTCAAAACTCTTCTTCAAAGTTCTCATTTCTCTACTCTTACTAATAATACTTACACCGCACCTATGTGCATTTCGCATTCACATTCTTACCCTCCCTTTTTCTCGAAAGAACAACACTTTCCATCTACTCTCTTCGCAAATCGTATCTTCTCCTCGCATTCTACACAAAAATTAGCTTTCTCCTTTCTCTCACTACAGAAACTTCCACACTCTTAGATCATGTCAACGTTCTTCACAAAGTTAAAACTGAAACTTTCCATACACACCTCATTTTCATATGTGTGTAAACTCAAAAGAACACTCACATTATGATGCTGAACACACTTAACACATCTTACGCAAACACACTCTTTTAAAGCCACATTCATTGCATTTTCCAATACCTTTCACTCTCAACACAAGGACATTAACCACAATCATGCCTCCTTCTTTAACAGACTTATCACTGTAAAATAAACACATTCCAAATCCAAAACTCCCACACACATCAACACGACCTCACATCACACAGATTCATTTATACCATCTATTTATCCTTTTCCTTCCTCACACAGGAACATCTGTACCTCTTCACAACTATTTTTAGATTGTTAACATTTTCTTTTAAAGTGCCACGGGCCGGCTATTTTACATTTATTTACATCAATGTATAAATAAAACATATTAGAAAAGACATTTCTAACATGTAAAAGATGAAACTGTAAACACATTTTCATTAAAAAATATAAAAGAAAAGTTTATAACAAATTAATGGTAAGATCACTAAATTTCAAATTTTCTTATTTGCTTATTAATCCAATATACAACCCTTTTCTCATAAAAACTTCTCTTCTCCTCTATCTTCACAGACAAAAATGTTTGAGAAATTGGATCTTCTTTACCTTGATATTAACAATCTTCTCACTGAAATTAGAAAACAAAATATCAAAATACTAATACTTTAACAGAAAAAAAAAAAAAAAATTTTTTTTAAAGTTTTAAACAAAATATACAAAAAATAAAAATGCACACTAATTATTAATGCTATTGCATACATCTTAAACTTGAACACTTACAATAATCTCTGTACACAGATACACTGTTAACATCTAGTTTCTCATTATGCATTTGATGCACTCTTAAACGAAACTCTCAACTGTTCCCAACTAACTTCTTATTCTTACTACTCTACATTTTAAACCTATAAAAAAAATTTTCCTGGTCCTTTATTCACGTAGATAATCCCTCATCCTCTCAACTATTTTTTTTTCTCAAAGAAACTCCCTATGATATATACAACCTTTAAATCATATACAACCTTTAAATTCTCCTTACGTTTGGTTTCTCCTTACCCAGTTACCAAGGGTAATCTATAATGCTTGTACTCTATTCTCAATTTTGCAATAAACAACACCACTCATTGCAATTATAATCCTTACCCTTATAAAACATCCTATACTCATGAAGCAGGAAATCAAACCTTACTTTCCTTTCCTTCCAATGTGGTAGCTTCTATCTCATGTCCCAGGTACTAACCCAGAATAATCATCAGTAATTTATTTTTCCTTCCTCAAAGGTTGCACTCTAGTATCAGATAGATACATCTGCAGATATCCTTTCCATTCTTCCTTCCAAACAAGTTGGAATTCAAAAAAAAAAGATTCGTAACTTCCTGAATCTTCACCCGTTCATCCACATTTGTGTAACTTCTCAAACTTCCAGGTTGAAATTAAAACCATTACATCCTCAGTGGGATACTTGACTAGAACCCACATATTCAAATCCTCCTGCATAAATTGCATACCTCAATTTCCTTTTCTTTTCATTGGCAGGGGACCTCTTTCACAGAAATTAATCTGTAAAAGTCTATTTGAACAACAAAAATTTGATATATCCATTTTGTTCTTCATTATCAAAATTTTATCTTTTTCAGATAAAATATTCTCTTTTCCTCACATAGGTTCAAAATCGTTATCACACTTTCAAAGTTCGCATTTTATTAAATTTTGTTATTTGCTTCAGACTATCTTATATTTTTTTTGCATAAACTCTGATATGAAAATCTGAAGTCCAAATCCCCTCCACCTCTCCCGCGTCCTCCTCGACCCCAAAAGTAATTCCTTTAGATTTCCCAAACTCATTATTTCTTAAGCACTGGTACCGATAAGTTGTTTTATAAAATCGGTTTCCTCTTAGTGATTTTTCTGGTAAGTCTATATTTGGTTTTATACAATTTTATTCTTCCACACGACTTTTACATTTCGGTCGTAAATATTTTAGTTTAACAGTTTGGTATTATAGAAATTTCGTCCACAAAAATACTTCGTTGGAATATTTGATTTCTTTTCAAATTCCCTTTTTATTTTTTTTTAGAATTTTCAAAGTTTATTTTTTATTTATTTTTAAAGACAAAGTGAGATTTGGTTTATAAGATTTCCGTTACTACAGGAACTAGACAACGTTAACCAAACTAATTTTTTTAATATTTTCTTCTGCGTTTCCCCAGCACTTAGATAAACTTTTCAGAGCGTATTTTTCAAAGATAAATAATTCATGTCAAATTTTTTTTACCATTAATTACTTTTATATTTGTTTTGCACCTACCTCTCTTTAGTAGTGACCCACTAATTTTCACTCTACTCTATGTCAATTTATATAGTAGTTCTTTTTTTCTTTTGTTGTGTTAACAAAGCTCTATCCTTTCAAACTCTTATCCAATTATTATGAAAAAGTTTTTTTTGGTTGAATATTTCCTGACTTTCTCTTTTTTAAGCTTTTGTACGTGAATTTCCTTTACAGTCTTAGGAGTAAGTTACCTAAATTTCTTATTAGTCATAAGAAACCAATATTGATAACTTTATTTTAACAAATAATAACACCGACCAAAAAGTAAAAATAATATAATAATAACAGTGATGATGAGAATAATAATAATAATAATAATAAATAATAATAATACATAATAAATAATAAATAATAATAATAATAATAAATAATCAATAATAATAATAATAATAATAATAATAATGACAAAAAAAAAGATAATAATAATTAATAATTAAGCATAATTTTTGTACTAGCTCCTGGACTTTGCTTATATATTATAGTTTCATATTTTATAATTTTTGCACCCCTTTAAACATCCTTTGTGCCCCAAGAATACTTCGCTTATTTCTCCCATTTTTTTTAATCATTTTTATCAAAGCCCCTCGCTCAACCTCTTGTTTA
>JABUQX010097697.1:0-10000 GCA_015478945.1 Trachelipus rathkii | reverse complement strand
AATCTGTCTTTCCTCCTCTTATTTCGCTCTATGGTTCTGATGCTAATTCTCCAACTGAAAAAGCCAATCTTTTCGGCCTCCTATTCCCTCAAACCTCAACCTGACGATTCTTGGCATTCCTCATCCTTCCTCCTCTCCTCTCATGGTCCTATGCCTTTGGCCGTTGATTACATTCGATCGGCCGTGGCCGATTCTGCGCTCCTGAAAAATCTACGAACTTAGGAAGGCGGCCAGTCTGGCCCTCGGATGGCATTCCTCCCGAAGTTTTTGAGGTGGAGGGAGTGTTTTTCCGTGCTATCCCCGCCCCTCGTTTCAACTATAATTTATTCTCTATGCTCTCAATAGCTAACACTTTTTCCCTCCAGTGTTGGACAGCACGCACATGTCCAAACCTAATTTTTTTCCGAAAATAAAGGGTAAGCCGTCCTCCTGCTGCATCCTTCTAAAACTATCGCCCTATAGCTCTTACTTGTATTCGATCTAAGATCTTTACTTTGAAAACTCTCTCTTCTCAACTCTTCACTTCTTAGATTATCTGGAATCTCATTTTTCACTTCCTTTCCGATCTCCAGTACGGCTTTCGGCGCCTGAGCGGTCTTACGCGATATTACTTTGCCTATTCTTACTGATTTATGCGGTTAGTTTTCCTCGTTCCCTTAGGAAACAACTACGGCAGTACTTGATCATCATCGTGGTGGCTCATCGCTTGACATAATCCAACAGCATTTGACCGCTGGTATGGCACGCCGTCCGCTTGCTCTCCAAGCTCCCACCTTTGGGTTTCCTCGCTTCTTTTGCCTTACTTATGGTCTTAGTTATTCTTCAAATCGCTCAATATCGGCTGTTGTTGATGTGGGCGAACTTCTTCTTCCTTTTCCTGTCACTAGTGGAACTTGTCCTCACGGGTTCTGTTCTTATTGCTCCTACTTGTATTCCTTACTTTTCCATTAAGATGATCTCTCACCTGCCACATCTAAAATCTATCCACTCAGTATGCCGATGACTCCACCCTCATTCTTCAATACTCATTCAATTCTGCTCCTTTTTTTAATTCTAGAATTGCCTCTCGTTCTTAAATCTTTCCGATTCTATTCTCGCTGATCTGTGATAGAATTTTCGGATGGGTCGTCTGAACCTTGTTGAAATTCAATTCTTTAAAAACTCAACTTCTACAAATCTCCCTCTCTAAGACACCTTCTAAACTTTCCTATCCTTTCGACTGGGTTCTCACTCGTCTCTCCTGTTGGACAATATAAACATCCTTAGCGCCTTAACATAAACAAAAAATCTGTCTTGAAAACCTCATCACACCACAACGCTGTTGCTAGCGGGGCCTCAAAGAAGAAAACTGGAGTTCTGTTTTTTAGACTGACGAGTACTTTTCTTTTTTTTTTCCTCTTCACAGTTACTCCAGTTATACAAGCGGCCTCATCCGCCCTTGTATATATGGCGAGTACTGCTCGCATATCTGGGGGGGCTCAGGTTTCACCCGGCCCTTTTGGATAGGTGCTCGAGTCAAAAGGCAAAAAGACTTAAAAAAAAACTGTCCTCTTCTAGTTCACTTGACGCCTCTATCTTTGCGGCGCCGATCCAATGTTGGTCTTTATCTCTTCTCTATTTCTATAGGTACGTAAAGCCGCCAAAACGTCTCATTGGGAACTTTCCACTCGCGCTGCCACCAACCTTTTAAGACGCCCTCGGTAGCACAACGGCGGTGCTGTGTCGCAACATGAGTTTGTCGGTTGATCAATCAGCAACTCCGAGAACCTAGTTGCCGCTGCGGATTATGCATCCTTCTTCCTGCCACCTGGTTCTGTGAATTCTCTTCCATCTTTTCTGTGTTTCCTACTCAATTTAATCTCCCTTCACTTTAAAGCCCACGTCTGTGCTCATCTGCTATTTGTGTTAATTTTTGTTAATTTTAACACCCCTCCTATGAATTAGGGCTTGCCCGTGAGCGGTGGTGATAAACGTAAAAAAAAAAAAAAAAAAAATAACATAACAAAATTAAATTTTGTTAGGTATTTCTATAGGTCTTGGAGATAAGAGAAGATAGAGTTGCTATCAAAGTATGTATGTATGTATGTATGTATGTATGTATGTATGTATGTATGTATGTATGTATGTATGTATGTATGTATGTATGTATGTATGTATGTATGTAGTATGTATGTATGTATGATGTATGTATGTATGTAATGTATGTATTATGAGACGAGAGAAGATTTCGAGGAAATAGAGAGAGGAGAGGAGAGAGACGAGAGAGAGATGAGATAGAGACGAAGAGATCCGAGAGAGAGAGAGAAGAGAGGGGGAGAGAAGAGGAGAGAGAGAGAGAGAGAGAGAGAGAGAGAGAGAGAGAGAGAGAGAGAGAGAAAGAGGTGTTTGTGTATAAACAAAGAAAATAATCTGAATATTTATAGACCACTACATGCAACCATCAATTATATAAATTATATAAAGGTTTGGAAGAGGAGCTCCCTATGAACTCTATGACTTCAATTGGAGTAATAAATAACCCTCCCAGCGAGGAGTGACATAAATAAAAATATCTGAAAAGGAAAAATATTATTTGGTTATTACCAAAATTACAAGGAAAAAAGAATCTGATGAAAAACTTAATTTAGAATAATATAAATATAAAAAAGGTTTTACCGTAACAGTAAAATGAAAAAATTTTTATAAATAAAAAAAATAAAAAAAAGGTTTTACCGTAACAGTAAAATGAAAAATGTTTCGATTTTGTGAATTTGAAGATAATTTCTAAATTTTAATTTTAATTAAATCCTTATTCTAAATAACAATTAAACAAAGGTATACATGGCAAAAATGTTCCAATTAAAAAGTGACAATAATGTCACAAAGAAATATTTCAATTACTATATTATTTAAAAATTAATTGCAGAGCTACTTTCTTATAAATAATATGTATTTTTACCGTGGAGATTTATGCTGTGAGAGAGATTTGTCATTTGTGTTAAAGTTCGTTGGGACATCTCAGACAAAAGTATCAATGACACAGATTCAAACTTTATAAGATTAAACCTCAAGCGACTTTCATTCTTTTACGACACACACTTGCATAACATTTGTGTAAACGAATCGATCTTGTGTGCCGAAGATCTATGGCTCGATTCCCAAAGTAGAATTCTCTAGAGAAGTTCTTCTCATAGATAAGGAAACGTAGTCTGCGAGTTATTGCGCAACTTGATAGTGTAAAGAAACTCAGACATCATACGTAATATTATCAGTAATTAATATTTATTTATTTATTATTTGTGAACTTTAAGTTTAAATAAATAATAAATAATAAACAGAGTTAAATGTAATAATAATTTATTAAAAATAATAAAAATAAATAGATAAATAAAAAATTTAAAAAAATCATATTCAGATTATAATATAGTTGTATTATGATATATGATATATGATATTAGATATATGATATATAAGATATATATATTATACTATATATATAGGATGTATATAGTAAGTATATATATATATATCAATAATATATTATATATATAATATATATATATATAATATAACTTAATATATATTAAATTCATCACCGTATATGGTCCCGCCACTTCGCATCATAATATGCATCGTATTAATCCAACTGTCGTGACTATGAAGGTACTGATCTACACTTACTACATTAGGCTCAGCATTGACATGTATAATCCAGGCCTAAATTTATTAAGGCCAGCGCGCTACTAACGAAGTGGTAAACGAACTTTCCAGTCTTAAGACGAGTATTACGCCCCCGTCGCATCCGGATGCTGCCGAGGAAGTCCGCCCCCCCTAAAAAAATTGAAATGTTAGTAGAGAGTTTGAAAATTTGAGAATAAGATTCGGAGTCAAGGTAAGATTCTGGAAGATGATAGTCGCGTGATATCAGCGGAAATCAGAGTATTATGCATCTCACTAGGTGACTGCTCCGTGCGTTAATAATTTATTTGTAATGTGACTATCATGATAGTGCTATAATGCTATAATGGCTGAGTAGTAAATATTATATATATGGATAAATTGATGATATGTATGGGTATTGTAATGCATTACAGATATGTCTAGTCTTGATATCCTATATAATATGACTATTTCGAGTACAGTCCCGTAGATCTAGAATAATGTACCTGGTTTCGATTAAGAAGTTCGTGTCGGTGACGGCTGGGTTGGGTCCGGCTGTGCGTGGTGGGGGGTTGGGGGCGGGGTTGGGTTGTGGTGTTCTGTGACCGAGGAGGGGGTCTGCCCTAAAAAAATGGGGACGTTAAAGCATGAAGAGAAGTGAGAAAGATCGGCAAGTTGGACTAAGAGAAGTAAAAGAGTCGATGAGTAGGACGTTCTCGAGTCGACGATGGGACTAGAATAATAATTAATGTACCGGAGTGTACAACTCATGTTTCTTAAGCCGAATGAGTTAAATGTGTTTCCTCTAAACGTGTACTGATATAAAATAAGTAATATAATATGTGAGATCGGTGAATCAAAAATTGTCTATAACCAATTTACACGCAGTTGAATTTTTAATAGAAGCCATGCAGGAGAAATATCGACAATAAATATGCTTGGAAAATAATAGGGATGATGATGACAAAGTCCCATAAGTAAGGCATCGCGTAACTATAATTTCCCAATATTGTAGTAATATTAAGTGAGAGTATTTTCGCTGTCAGCGAATAGCGGGATCGAGAATAGAAGGCCTGACAGTTCAATAATCGTAGCTGGGTTAGCTGAACGAGTTTAACTCCCTAATTTTAATAAATAGTGAACATTGCGTCCTGGAGGACGGTGTTAAAGCCATTTAAGGTAACTCGCATCTCTGTCTCTTAATTTGTTCAAACTACCTTCTAAAACATTCGGATATGATACTACATCTCTGACCCGTTATGGCTTATATACTTCTCTAACCACGTCTACATTGGAATAGCATCACACCACGTCATTGATATTATGTTCTTCGTAAGACATTCCTAGACTAGCTAACTAGGTTGTCAAGTTCTAGCCCAAGAGTTTGATGCATAGGAATTTATGAGGATAACAGACGAGGGTTAAGTAGCATATTAGTGACATAGATATTATAGCGTATCCTGAAAGTCACATTGAATAAGGGATACAGTTGTTACTGGCAATTAACAATATTAAAATCATTTTTCAGCCAAGTATGAGAGCGTATGATTCAATTCTATCAGTTTAAGTTCATTCACGACCGCCCTGCACCTGAGGTCATCTTCTGTGCTCAGTAACTAAGCTTATTTAACCTGATCTATATATATTTCAAATAAAATTAATATCTCACGTTTCCATTTTGTTTCAATGAGGTTGTATTAATCAGGCAAATATGCGCATAATCATAACATAATATAATCTTTAAAATTTCATTAATACATTCATAATTTAAAGAAAAGAGTAGGGACTTAATGAAGGAACGTGCAACAGACGGTTAAGTAGAGGAAGGTTGCAGATTAGAGAGACGAGAGGAGAGAAGATGAAGAGCGGAGAGAAGTATATGACGCAGATATATATATTAGTATTATATTACTATATATATAATATAATATATAATATAACATATATATATATCATATAATATATATATATAGCTAATACAATATATATAATATATAGATATATATATATTTATATACTAGTTATATATACTATATATATATATAAAACTATAGACTTATATATTATATACTATATAAATATTTAATATATTTTTACTATATGATAATAGTATAGTATAGTATACTATATATATCATATATAGTATATATACTATATAATATATAATATATTAATGTTATATATAATTATATTTATATAATATTATAATATAATATATTACTAATATATATAATATAATATTACTTATAACTATTAGTCTATATATATATATTACTTACGACTATATTCATAGTAGTAGTACTATAATACTATATAAATTATACTATATATATTACTATAACTAAATATATATATAATCTATATACTATATATATATACTATATACATAATATATATCACTATATATATATATATATCATATATATATAATATTTATATTATATCTATACTATGCTACCACTTTTAATATTAATATAATAAACAGTTATATATATACTTATATTACTAATATAATATGTTGTGGTGGTCGTGTGCTTCAACCTGAAGAAAAGAGCATGTTATCTTAAATAACGATATGGACCAAGAAATATATAACCGTATTAACCATATATGGATCGCGTTATGAAAATTTGTATGCGAAACATGAATTTTTTTTTATTTTATTTATTTTTTTAATATATTATCTTCAAACCTAAGATAGGTAAAGAAAACTAATAAAATATATTGAATCAGAGTATGAAATTTTTAAGAAAAAGGATTTTTTTTATATGTTAATAACATATTTGGGAATCAGCCGAATGATTTTTTTTATCTTTTTAGGGTGAGAAGGGGACCATGCGGGAAAAGTACATCGTTTAGGAGGCAAGAGACAAAACCTCGAAATTTTGGAATTAGTAGGATCACATTGAAATGAGATGGTTCGATATTACGTTAATTAAGCCATAATGTTATTATTTCCTTAACCATACCGTAGTTTTGGAGATATTAAAAAAATTACTTTTATAAAATTTCTTATGCCTGATTCCATAACTTATGTTATTGTTTCCTTCGTGTCTATTTAATTTTAACAGTTCATGGTACTTCCTTTAGTTTAAAGATGTATATATACTAATCATATATATCATATATACTATCTATATATACTACTATATATAAATAATATAATACTATATATATAATATATTATAATATTGAATATTACTATTTATATACTATATATATATATATAATATATATAGCTATATAATAATCCATATTATAATAATAATTAAAAAAAGCTGAAGACCAAAAACAGGAGTATGAGAAACAAAGAAATAAATTTAAACTTATTCACTTTTAAATGATTTCTAATAATAATACTATCATTTTATTGGGTTTCAAACAGCATAATGGATGAAAAAAAGTAAGTAAAATATAGGTATTTAGTGGAGTAATGCTATTTTTGAGTAACCATTTTCTTTCCTTATATTGAATGAATTGATTTTCCATTGTATTGCATAAACATATTTATAAATAGACATAAGGCTATTTCTTTCTAGAAACAGAAGAATTTTTTTTCGTGTTGGCATCCAGTCATTCATATAAAATTTTAATATCTATATTATTCTTCATTAGACAAGCATACATGATGTAATATTTTTTTGATTAAACATAGTACGATTCATTGAGACTTTGCATCAGATAGAAAAAGATCGATTATAATATAGCTATATATACTATCAATATATTACTATAGTATTACTATAGCTTAATATATATAATAATTATATTATATATATATATATATTTATATATAATTATATATATATATAAACTATATACTAAATATAATAACTATACTATATACTTACTATTATATACTAATTATTGATTATCTGCATTATAATAGGAACATAGATTTCCAAGTAACTGATATGTGGAATGAGTGATTCCATTTTATGCGCAAACTACATTGACTTCCTGATAATCTTTAGATTTCTATGATGATCAATTCCTTATGGAGTCACTATTTTGATGAATATATATATATTATATAATATATCTATAATATAGCTATTATATATAATATATATACTATAACTTATATATAATATATATATTTAATACTAATACTATACTATATTCTATATTATATATATATATATATATAGTATTTAATAATCAATCAATAATAATAATATAATAATAATACATAATAATAATAATAATAATAATAATAATAATCAATAAAATAATAATTAATAATATACATAATAATAATGATATAATATAAAATATAATAATATAAAAATAATAATAATATAAATTAATAATACAATATAATAATATAATAATAATAATACATAATCAATAAATAATAATTAATAATACATAATAATAATAATAATAATTAATAATATAATACATAATACTAATAATAATTATAATAATAATAATATAATAAATAATCATAGAATAATAATAATAAATTCAATAATAATAATATAGTGCAACAATAAAATAATAATAATCTAATTAATACAATAAATAAATATAATAATAATAATAAATAATTATAATATATATTTATTCATAATTTTATTAATATTATTTTAATATAATTATTAATATTATTTATAGTAATATATTATAATATATATAATATAAATATTATTTTTTTACTATATATCATTATATTTTATTATTTTATTATTATATATGTATTAATTATATTTTGTTTTTTTTATAAGTATTTAAGGATTAGAATGTTTAATCTATTTGATTTCGTACATGCTTTTCGGTATGATAGTGTGTGATCTGGGCGTTTTTTAGTTTTTTGGGGTTATATTTGTGTTGGAAATTTATGTTACTATTATGTGTTAATATGATGGTGTCATAGATTCATAAGGTATAAGGCGAGTAATAACGAGCGACGATAGAGATGAAGAGGCATAAGAGTATGGGAATGAAGAGACGCAGAGCAGAGAGAAATATTCTATGGCACATTGGCTTTAAATAACTAAATAATTGTTATTCCTCAGTCATTTACCGATTATTCGTATAATAGAATATCTATCAATCAACCAGAAACTGATAATCATATGCCCATTATTTCAAAAATCTTATATAAAAGATAAACCTGTAATAGTATGTTGTAGATTCGAATATTATAAAGCAATATAAAGAAGTATCAAAATAATTTCCGCTTCAGGCATTTAATGCGACAGCCTTATTTAATGTCTAACTAATTAGAATAGCTCAATTTTTGAAATTATTGGCGAGCTAACATATTAACCTAGAGCGAGTAGTTGCTCAAGTTAGCTTAAGAGGCGTCTTCCGACAATAAAATTAATTAAATCTATAGACACAGGTACAACAAGCGTAAATTTACCTAGTAATTGCGTTATATTATAGTCCATACCGTGGGATATTACAAGTAAGTCGTCAAGTTCTTACAAAACATTTCCCGAATCTTACATTTTGATTTTCAACATCAGCTGTAACAGTCTCACTGCCAAAACTAGCGCGTCGTTTACAGCTCCTTAACACCAATAAGTTGGGTCTAATCAAATGATAATGTATAGTATGTGTGAAAACCTTATGGTAAAACTTGATTTAGATTTCATAAATTCGATGTTAAAGAAGAAGATATAACCCCTCAGCAACGCCGGCCTTACAGTAGCCTAATAAAATTTTGTTTTGTACTGCATTACCAAGAATTTTGTTGACATCGGTATTATTTAAGAGAACATTTTCTGTAAGTGAAATATTTTTATCCACCAGACTACTATTACTTTCGATTAGCAAAGTTTCATTATCGTTTTGAGAAGGTACATGCGAACCTTTTACAATTTCATTATTTAATACTTGTGTTCTTTTACCGATTTTTTTTTAATTTTCATATTGTCAAAAGAATTGTTTAAATTGTAAATTTGTAAATCATATTTATGTGTCAAAAAGGATATATAAAATCAGCTAACAACTTTACAACCTAATTGCAGTTGATTATTATTTAATTATATTAATTTAATTATTATTATTTATATATTATAATATTAATTATTATTATTTAATCATATTATATTTAATTATTATATAATATTAAATAATTATTATAATTTTAATTAATTATATTAATTATTATATTTAATTGATATATATGCAAGTAAGTAATGGTAAGTAAGCTAATGATGATAATTAGAATAAGATTAAAGGATCAATAATGATAACATAATATATAATATAATAATTAATAAATAATAGTAGTACAGTCAGTAGTAAAGTAGTAGTAGGAGTTAATATTTTTATTAATATTTTTGTGTTTATTAATTTATATCAGCTAAATTACCAGGTACCTCGAATAAAGCTCTACAATTATATA
>JABUQX010097696.1:27500-36406 GCA_015478945.1 Trachelipus rathkii | reverse complement strand
AGCAAAATTCTTATGTTTATTTATGAACTTTATTTCCACACATTTGCCTATGTACAACATTACAGTTGCTCCATAATTAGTTAAAGCAAATGCTCTTATCCATATTGAAAAATTTGATGTCCTGGGGTTTTGAAAGTTTCCAAGGGGAAACATCCAGAACATTTTCAAACATTTATGGAAGTTGCAAACCAAATACTGTTTGCTCGAATGGAAGGAGAAAAGGAAAATTATCATGTGAGACAAATGTTTAATTAAAGAATAATAGTAGGGCCAAATGTTAATTAAATTTTTCTAATTCTTGATATGGGTTACAGCCAGGCTAGAGAGCAAAACAAGTTCATAGAAGCCCTAGTATAATAGATAAGGTTCCATACGTTAAGCAGTAATTATTAAGTTATCTTCCTTCCATCATATCTTTCAATTTGATGTAATCGTAACAAAATGGAGTTATATTGTCACCTTCTATATGTACAGACCACATTTGTTATTGCAAAAAAAGATATTTTAGCGCCAATTTTACCTCACCCCAACAAAAATATTCTCTAAAGTCTCGAAAAAAAGACTTCAAACTATATAATTTTTACATTCCTCAGTAGAGAACATGCTAATAGAACTGGCACTAAATTGCCAATTTAAACACTTCGGCCCGCACCCACGGCCCGGTCAACCTAAAGAGCACTGTACTCAACTGGCATTTTAAATTTCACATTACTTCTACTCCGAAACCTTTGGCACCGGCACTGGCACTAGCACTGGCACTGGCACTTGCACAGGCACTGGCACCATCATTTTAAAATTATGCTTTTTCGTCTTTGATTCCGCCTCTGAATATATAAATAAATATATATTTTTAATTACGAATTTTTATTTGTTAGGATTATTTTAGCCTCTTCATTGATATTCTAATCAACTTTATATAATATTTACATATAATTATAATATATATTATATATATATATAATATATTATATATAATATATATATATAATATATATTATATATATTATATATATTATATATATATAATTAAATATATAATTAATATATATATATAATATATTATATATATTTATATAATATAGATTATATATATATATATATATATATTATATTATATACCATATATATATATATATATAGGATTATATAATATTTAAAATAAATATATATAGTTATAAATAATTATATATATTAGATATATATATAATATATAATATATAATATATTTATATATATATATATATAATATAATTATTATTATATACATATATATATTATATATATTATATTATATATATATATATATATATATATAATATATATATTATATATATATTACAGTTATCAGCCACCACTCACGGGCGGAAGCCCTATTCAAAGGGAGGCGTGTTACCACGCCTCAGAAGCTCACCACTAACGCAAAATTACCAGATGAGCACAGCTTTGAAACTGTCAGGCGAGGATTTAAATTCAGCAGGAACCACAGAAGGAATGATGCACGGGTGAATCATCCACAGGAACAGAGAGTGACAGAAAGGCGTGGAGGAAGGAGGAGAGACGCGGAGCGAACTTAGCCTGGGAGTTTACCGAATATCCACACAAAAACTCCATTGCGCGACACAGCACCCCCTTGTGCTACGAGGGCGGGGGCGTCGCTCGTAAAGGTGTGGTACGCGAGTTGACAGTCCCTCGAAGCACCTGCCCCGTGCGGGGACCTATTAAAAAAGAGAGTAAAAGCGACCAACATTCGCGAGCAAAGATAGGAAGGGCGTCAGTGAAGCGGAAAGACGGACAGTATATTAAGTCTTTTAGCCTTTGACTCGAACCCTTGTCCAAAGTCGGGGTTTGGTGTGTGTGAAACCCAGTGTGTGTTGTTGAAACCAGAGCCCCCCCCCAGATATGAGAGAGCGTTACTCCTACAAGCGGATAGGCCCTTGTATATAGCTGCCGAGTAACTGAGCAGAGGAAAAAAAGCAGTTCTCGCAGTCTAAACATAATGTCCCAGTTTCTTTGAGGTGGCCCTGCAAACCGTTTGTGATGTGAGGTTTCCAAGACTTTTTTTGTTTATGTTAAGGCCAAGTATGTTTATATTGTCAACAGGAGAGGACGACGAGAACCGTTCGAAAGAGATAGGAAAAGTTAGAGGTGTTTAGAGAGGGATGATTTGCTAGAAGTATTGAGTTTTTTTAAAGATTGAATTTTCACAATTTCATATATTTCATAATATACTAATATACGTAAATATAATTTTACACTAATTATTTTATAGTATATATATATATTTATTTATATATATATATATATACTATTAATTATATTAGTAATATAATATTACTATAGTTAATTGGAAAAGGAAGACGGAACAAATTTGTATCAGTTAGTTTTAATTTTTTTATGAATCTTTTCGGTTATGGTATTAACCATCATCGAAGTACCGTAAATACATAAAATAAATAATATGATATTGCATAAATTGTTACATAAAGAAAAAACAAATTCCAAAATCACAATTATAAGGTACATTAGCAATAAGGGTAACGGACAAACAAATATTTAATAAGTCACTGACCACAAAAGTAACACAGATCATAGTTTATAAAGACATAGCACAAAGAAGTTAACACAAAATTATTTTAATAAGGTTCAGAACATAAACAATAAAATGGTTACGCATTATTAATATATAGAGCACAACATGTAACACAAACAAATTCAATAAAGGTATTTTATTTATAGAGCAGCACAAGAGTTACACAAACTATTATAATATAATATAATTTTAAAGGTACAGGGAGCTCAAAGGAGGAACAATTAAACAAAATAATGAGAGGTTTTACAGAGTCACAAAGAATAACTACAAACACAATAATAACGGTTACAGTCAGAGCCACAAGAAGAGTAACAATAAACAAATTTAATATTAGATACAGACCATCTTCGCAGTTGCAAAGATAACACAAACCAAATTAATAAGGTTACAGCTTCACCACAAGACTTACTAGTTGTAAAGTTAGGTAAATTGTTAGCGGACGCCCAGCACCAATGGTATAAACTGATAAGGTTAAACCGGCCGGAAATCTATGTTTAGGTCAGGTAAGTTACTTTGTTTGCAACAGTATACTTATAAGACTGGATAAAATAGACTAGGTCGTGAATAAATGGGGTGGAGCGTTAAATCTTTTTATTTGGGTTTAAGCTATGTTAGTTGCGGGTTGTAGATCAAAAACTTGAAGGCCCTAGGATTAAATTAAATCATCATCTGACGATCCGCAATAGTCTCGCGATTCGTTCCCTAGTAGGTCTCATTAGTTTGACCCTTGACAAGTTTCACATGCACGCAATTCCCGTGCTCAGATAGATTATAGATGTAAGAATTTTTCTTGATATGAAATCATGGCGGGTTATAGGAGAGAATGAACAATTGTATATTAAGAAATGGACGGTTGGTGGCATGGGAGGAAGACGTGGGCAGGTGGAAGGCTGTTCAGTTGGGTGGTCAGAGGTAGCCGTTACAAATGAAAACCAGGACGTTTAGATATATCCTTAGGAAAAGTGCGTAGGCCAGTTTGGCCGGACATTGTAGTTCTCGCACTGGTAAAGATAAATTACTAGATGAGACATCATTGTTATAAAAAGGGAGGGGGAATTTTTGGTGAAGAGAAGAGGAAAGAAAAAAAGTAGTTATTCTGGTACCGATTGATATATATGAATGTGAAACGTGTGGTAGGGGAAAGGCTTTAGACAAAGCAGGGAAATAAGCGGTTTTGGTTATTTTGAACGGGTACATGAACGAAGAAGAATGGAAATTTCTAGGGTAAATCTCGTTGATTAGGGAATTCAGGTAACAGGAGTTTCTGGTTTTGAAAATATTAGTGTTTTATAGAAATTTTCTTGACTAGTTGTCAAAGTGAACACAAACTTTTAACTTTCAAAGTGGAAAGACTGCCATGCATGAAACACAGGTTGAATGCCCGTGTATTCTATTTTTAATGAAGATTAGTTTTGATTCTGTGAGGAGGGGAACTTGGAAAAGTTTAAATGGCTACAATGTGGTCCGTGGTGTTATATTTTTTATGAAGGGAAGTAGGGAAAACGATACTGTTATAGTTGAAGAGGTAACGAGCTCTAAAACAATTATTTTATATCGTTTAGATGAATAAATATTATTTCAATTTAATTTGGTAATAATAATAATAATAATAATAATAATCAATAATAATAATAAAATAATAAAATAATAATCCTAAATAATATATAATAATTTAATCTCAATACTAATAATATTAATATAACATAAATTATATAAAATTAATAATACATAATCATAATAAATTTGTTCATAAATGTTACTGACCAAAAATGTATTTTAAAAGTCAATAATAATAATAATAATAATAATAATAATAATAAATAATAATAATAATAATAATAATAATAATAATAATAATAATAATAATAATAATAATAATAATTAATAATAAATAATAAACTTGTATGAAATGTTAATTTCACCCTTTTTAATCAAAGTCTAATAAAAATATTCTGAGATTTCTTAATTAAAGGAATTAAGAATAATAATATAATAATAATTATAAAAATTAATATAAATAATAATAATAAATAACCAATATAAATAAAAATAGAAATAAAGGATATAAAAATAATAACAAACAATAACAATAACAAATAACAATAACAATAACAAATAACAATAACAATAACAAAACATAACAATAACAATAACAATAACAATAAAAATAACAATAAAAATAGCAATACCAATACACAATAACAATAACAATAACAATAACAATAACAATAACAATAACAATAACAATAACAATAACAAAAACAATAATAATTATATTTAATAATAATAAGAATAATATATAATAATTGTATAAGTGATTGATTTGAATCCACCTCTTCTAATAATAATAATTAAATACGAATAATCTGATAATAGTCAAGCTGGTTCATACAATGACAATAAAAATTTTTAAAATTTGGCTAATATAATTAATATAGTAAGAAGTTAAGACAATTGTTTATTATAACAATCATAATATTAATAATAATAATAATAATAATAATAATGAAATTGATAATTACTAATAATAATAATTCACGAATGAGAAACGTTTCCGAAAAAATAATTATATAAATTAAATATATAAAATAATTGATAATTATAATTATAATTAAAATTTAAGATTACTATTTTCTGATGAATTTTAATTATAATTTTAATTAAAATAATAATTTATTAGTGTTATGAAATTATAATAAAATTTTAATTATAATTAAATTTGTTTTTGGAATAGTAATAATTAAAATATTAATTAATAAGAATTTTAATAATAATATAATTAGAATAATAAAAATAATTTAATAAAATAAATAATTATAAAATAATAAATTAATATTTAAAATAATTATAATATTAATAATTTAATATTTAAAAAGTAATTAATAATAATTTAATAAAATTAAAATAATAATAATAATAATAATAATAATAATAATAATAATAATAATAATAATAATAATAATAATAATAATAATAATAATAATAATAATAATAATAATAATAATAATAATAATAATAATATAATGCTCTTCTTTTGCTTCATTTTTCTTATAACTTCCGTTTATTTTTAAAACTATTACTAAAATTACTACTACTAATTTCTAAACAGGTAATAATAAAATTAATAATAATTATAAGATTCCATTCCAAAGAAATTATTCAGAAATTGAAAATTACATTGTTAAGTTAAATATACAATTATGAAGCAGTAATCATATATGAAAGGAATAATATATTCAATAATACACTATATATTATATATAATTTATGAAAAGGTGCTACTAATTTCAGTACATTTTGTGTTATTTGAGCCAAAAAACAAAATAACTTTAGTAAAATTTAATAATTGTACAAGAAAATTATTTTTATTATAGTTTTGCTATTTAAATTTTAACAATTAAAATACAGTTACAGAGATTATTAAAACATTAATAATAATTTAATAATAATAATGAATAATAATAATAATAATAATAATAATAATAATAATAATAATAATAATAATAATAATAATAATAATAATAATAATAATAATAATAATAATAATAATAATAATCAATGAAAATGGGTAAAATTAGTAAAATTAATAAAAATAATAATAATATTAATTAAAATAACTAAGTAATAATGAAAAATAATAATAATCATGGCTTTAGTAATAATAATATAATAATAATATTAATTAAAATATAAGAACCTTTAAAAATATTATGAAGATAGACAAGGATAATAATGTTCTTGAGTTATAATGATAATTTTAACAATAATAATTCTATTTAAAGCTTTCAAATCAAGAATAATGATGATAAACCAAATATATAAGAATATAATAAATAATAATAATAATAACAATAATCAATTAATAATATAATAATAATAATATAATTAATAATAATTAATAATAATAATAAAACAATAATAATAAAAATAATATAAAAAATTAATAATAATAATAATAATAAAATAATAATATATCTCAATTGATAGAGACGAAACGCGTCAGGAAATCTATGTAAATATGTCTTTCTTTTCTTTGTAATCGTACTTTCAAAAGATTACTTTAAGAGAAACTCGATCACAATAGTTTGTTAAATTTCATTCATTTATTCTCTACCGAAAAATTAGGAATTAAAAAACTTTAATAAAAAATTCAAGTGGCGCTGATGTTTGCAATTCCTAAAAAATAAGAATAACCGCAATATATTACATAAAAATAAAATAATATAATAATAATAATCATTAATCAATAATAATAATAGATGAATAATTAATTAATAATTTAATCTAATAATAATAATATATAATAATAATACATACAAAAAATTATAAGAAAAATAATAATAATAATCAAATAATAATAATAATAGATAATAATTATAATAATTAATAATAATAATAATAATAATAATAAAATATTATAATAACAAATAAATAATAACAAATAAAGCAACCAGTTATAATAATAATAATAAATCAATAAATAAAATAATAATAATAATATTAATAATTAATAATAACAATAATAATAATAATAATAATAATAATAATAATAATAATAATAATAATAATAATAATAATAATAATAATAATAATAATAATAATAATAATAATAAATAATAATAATAATAATGAATAATAATAATAATAAAATAATAATATAATTAATTAAATTAATAATAATAATAATTGTTTTAAGATAAAAAGCGACTATATGAAACTGAAAAGTTTTCCGGGAAAGCAAATGAAACGAGGCTTCAAAGCATTTCTTATCTATATAATCTTTCCCATTCAATTTGCGTTTTTTTTCTTTTAAATACTATAGTGTATATATATATATATTATATATATAATATATATATATATATATATATATATTATTATATTAGTATATATATTTACTATCCTGTTACAATATCTACGCAATTTACAATATATCCTGTTTTATATACACTATCATATATACTATATATATATATATATATATATATATATCATTATACTAATAACTATACTACTATATATATATATATATATTTTATATATATATATATACTATATATATATAATCTCATTATATAATATAACTATATATATATAATACTAATATATAATATATATATATAATATATATTATATATATAATGAAAAACAATAATAATAATAATAATAATCAAAAATAAAATAAATATAATAATAATATCAATAATAATATTAATAATACATTTAATAATAATCAATAATAAAAAATAAATAAGTACGTAATAATAATAATATACATCATAATAATAATACATAATAATCAATAATAATATAATAAATAATTAATAAAATAATAATAATACAGTAATTAATAATAATAATAATAATAATGAATAATAATAATAATAATATAATAATAATAAATAATAATTAATTAATAATAATATAAAGAATAAATATAATGAAAATATATAAATAAAATATAATAATATAAATAACAATATAAATAATAATTAGTATTAATATGAATATAAATAAGGAAATAAAACACTTAATTAATAATAATAATACTAATAATAATAATAATAATATTATAATAATAATCAATAATAATAATAATACATAATCACACAATACATAATAATATTGGCAGTGGTATCAATAAGAATAATAATAATAATAATAATCAATAATAATAACGTCAACTACACTCATAATAATAATAATAATTAATACATAAATCAATAATTAATAATTTAATCAATAATACATATCAATAATCAAAATCAATAATAACCCTAATTAATAATAACTAAACCAATAATAATCATAATAAATAATAAATAGTAATCAATCAATAATAATAATAACAGATAATAATAATAATAACCAATAATAATAATCAATAATAATCAATAATAATAATATAATAAATCAATAATAATAATAATAATAATAATAAATAATAATCCATAATAATAATAAAAGTAATACATCAATAAAATATAATAATAACAATAATAACTAATAATAATATAATAATAGTGAATAATAATAATAAGAATAATAATAAAATAATTTAGATAATAATAATAATCAATAATAATACATAATAATAATATAATAATAATAATCCAATAATAATAGTAATTAATAATAATAATTAATGCAGAAACCAATTAATAATAATAATAATAATAATAATATATGAATAATAATAATAATCAATAATATACATACATAATAATTAATAATAATAAATAATTAATAATAATAATACATAATAATAATAATAATAAAAATGAATAACCCTTAGATAATTAATACTCACATAATA
>JABUQX010097696.1:17500-22500 GCA_015478945.1 Trachelipus rathkii | reverse complement strand
TATATAATAATTTTAATATATATATATATATATATATAATACTATATAATATAACTTATAGCCTATATATATATATAGAATATATGACGGCGCTACGCTGCGACTAAATATCATTGAATCAGCACCACGCCTCAGCTTTTTATTCTATTGGCTATATACATAAATTAACAGGACAAATGCTTTCCAGTCGTTTTATTCACGTCCACCTACAAAACAACGAATACCATAATTACTTAATTAAAGATTTGTTGGGCTGAATCTCAATTAACAAATCATGCAATATGCCTCATTTGATAAAAACGATCAATCCAGGCCGTGAATCATATTAGGGCAGATCTTTTTCATTATATGAATTTTGTTCAGACCGATCCCCAAAACATTTAATTGAAAGGAATCTTGGTTAAAAGAAATTGTTCTTCTTATTATATAAATTCCCTTTACAAATTAATGAATAAAAAATGCTACAATGACAAATATTTCTGATACTTTTGCCGGCATCTCACCACCACCTCAGTAAAAGATTTCACACTGCCCGAGGGCCATGCAGCATCTTCTCTCTCCAGTGTTGGAGCCTCGTGTCCACGTTGAATTGTTTAGAGCGATTAGAAGATCGTGCTTCTCCGGCGCCATGTTTCCTAAGTTAGTTCTACCGTTTTAAACAGTTAGAAAGGTTTACCCACACCATTCATTTAAGCAAGTATTTGCTCATATGACCTTTAATTAAACATTATCTTCCCCAAGAGTTTCTTTAGAAGATCGTGTTCTTTGCAGATCCATCTGATTCCTAATCTAGTCTTTGAATTTACAAACTCAATCGTGAAGCATTTTCACCCAAGCAGTAGGATAATAGTTCATCCCTCATCTGGCCTTTAAACCTAATTTAAACTAGTTTCACCGCTATAGCTTCTTGAGAAGGATTGTGCTTTTTGGCGCCATTTTTCTTCTAACTCATATATCATTATTTACCATACAGTTCTACACACCCGCCCTCATGTGAGCAGAACTCCCCCCTAATTCCAGGAGAAGGTGTGTCAATTTTTTATGTCTGAGGCAAAACTGGGAGCAAGGAAGAGGACAACTCCACACTCACAACCGCCGACTAGTGACGAAACTGCGGGTCTCTCGCTCTAGTTGGGCAGGTGCCCTGCTCTTACCGCCTGCCGATACAGCGGGCGTATTTGATATCCTTTATCCGTCTTTTCTCGCTTCTCCCAGTATCCAGTCCGTTGAGTATTTACAAGGCATTTGAAATTGATAACCCCCTTCGTTCTTTTGCATTTCCAACAGCCTGGCAAAGCTTAAGCAGAAACAGTGCATTAAACATGATCGTACACGGCTTTATCTAAATTTCCACTTAAAATAATCGATTTTTCTAAGTAAAACAAGGATTATATTAAGTGAATGTGTCCAATCATTGTCAATGATATACTTTCAAATACATAATTATCAATTGTTTGCTTAATCTCTTTATTCAATTTGTTTCTAAAGTCATAAAATGAACGATCATGTATTTAACCAACTTGCTGTCAGATGTGACGTCATTGCTAAGAGGTCATAAACTACACGCTGTCTTATCGTCCATCACATGTACATATGTGAAAAAAATTCCTTTTATAAATCTTATTGGTTTGTTTGCAGATTTTGTTAGTAAGGTTGCTATAAAAAAACTTGTATTTTTGTGATAAATATTTTATAATTATTAATTATTATTATTATTATAATAATTATCAATTATTTTTATTATTATTGATTATTATTATTAATTATATTATATATATTATTATCATTATTATTATGATTATTATTATTATTATTATGTATTATTATTATTATTATTATTATCTATTATTATTATCTATTATTATCATATATTATTTTCATTATTATTATATTATTATTATTATTATATTATGATTATTATTACTTATTATACTATCATTATATATATATATATATATATAATAGGTATATAGCCTTATATGCCTCATCCGTCATATTATCAGCAGTATATATATATATATATAATATATATAATATATTCATATATATATATTTGATATAGCATATGATATATATTTAATAGATACCGTATACTACTTACTATCAACGTTATCCTATAATGACTATACTTAGGTTTATCAATAGTAATATATATATATATCATTAATGATATATATATATATATAGTATATTACTATATATATATTATATATATATATATTATATAACTATATACAGACTATATATATAGTATAGTCATGATATATATATATATCCCCTTTTACCACTATAATCATCATATCCTTACGCTCCACCTCACCAGGCAGAAAATGGGCAGCTTTTCTAGTATAGTAAAACCTTGTAAAACCTCCCCTGTCGAAAATAAAAACCCAAGGGGGGGGTTAAAGGTACCTGCGGTAAAGAAGTCTGATGCGTAAAGTCTTATTTCAATTTATAAATTGACAGTCTTTACCAAGCTTTACACCAGGGAATTTTGGGTAAAAATTTTCCCAAAGCCTTGGTTAAGTAATTTAAAATCTGTCTTCTTGTATATATATATATATATATATACATATATATTTATATATACGTATATATATATACTATATATAATATATTATATATATATTATTATATATATATATATAATATATATATATATATATAATATATAAAATATACCTTGGATACTATTATATATACCTATATTATATAGCTACATTACATGTTGATCATAGTATCACCTAATAGTACTGATACCCACTATGTAGGTATTTAATGCACTCTACCGCCGATACTATCACTATATATATCATATATATATATTATATATAATATTATACTATATATAGTATATACCCTCTATAGATATATATAATAGACATGTATAATTATATTACTCGTATAGTCATTATAAACACAAAATATTATTAATACATGTCTCCGTGGACACCTCATTCGATAGCCTTACATTACGAATACACGTACTCAATACCATAGATTTGTATCTATTATTCATATTCTCAAGTCTTTCCGTCCATCCATACTTAGTTTCAAACTACATAATACATACATATATAATAGAACTATACATACATACGATACAACATACATACAGACGATACATACATACAACATTACATAGGCATATCGCACACATCTACACGTACATTCGCCTACTATACCCATACACATTACTTCACACTCAAAACATTTCACATTACTGCGGACTACACTACATACAGTACTACAATAGCATACATTAGTACATACCGCATACAATACATACCATAATCATACCACTGGACTCCATCATCCTACCGTATGGCATGTTTAATCCCAAAAGATATATAATATTGAATATTAAATCTGTCACACTTGATGAAAAGTATCTATGTTCGTATAATTAAATGTGTAGCATTTTATATTTATTTTCTTTCACCAATCCTCGAGAAATAATCAAGTCCGTGAACACACTAAGCATGATACTAACAAAAAGTCACGTATACTTAACAGGTAAGAAAACACGGATAGAAAGAACGTGCAGCTGGACCTGAAGCCGTATTGAAGTTAGAGCATATTTTTATGTCCAACTTACTATGTTATTCTATGTTCAGTCAAGTCTTTAAAAGATTTTTTTTTCTTAAAATTATACAAAAAACATTAAAGAAATTAACTTTTCAAAATTCAAGAACATATATAACCTATTTTCCTATAAAATCTTTCTATTTATTTTTCTTATTAAAATCTTAAAGTATTTGAGGAGAAAAAAAAAGAAATTTCTTTACATAAAATTGTTTCTAACTGAAAAAATATATATATTTTCTTTTCAAAATTAAATTATATGTGATAAATTATATTTAAAAATCAGATCCTGACTCTATATTTCTGTTGACCAAGCATCGCATCTCATCAGGAGGTTTTGCGCCACCAACCAAAGGCACGCAACCACCCACACCTATCCGCACAGTCACCAGCACGCTCAACACACCCGCAAAGCACCAGGACACTTCTATTGTGTGCCACACTGCACCAGTTCATTAAGTTTATCAAGTTTTATTCAATATTATTGCTTTTTATATCATCACTAAGGGAATAAATTTTAATATTCTGTAGAAGGTTGCAGGAGCTTCTTTCTTGAGTACGATGACATTTTGTTGCAGTGCTTTGGAGTTTTAATTACAACGAAACCAACCCAAGCAAACTTAAAACAGGCAAAATACCAATAAATAATCAACAAATTAAATGATATTTCTTTACCCGAGTTTAATTTCTATTCAATACAAACCGTTGTTGCCCTTAGACATTGTCGGAACACTCTTCTTCTTCTTCTTCTTCTTCTTCTTCTTCTTCTTCTTCTTCTTCTTCTTCTTCTTCTTCTTCTTCTTTGAGACGTCGTCAGGATACTCTTCTTCTTCTTCTGTGAGACGTCGTCAGGGTACTCTTCTTCTTCTGTAAGACGTCATCAGGGTACTCTTCTCATTTTTGTCGGTTGTCGTCAGGGTACTCTTCTTTTTCTTCTGGGAGACGTCGTCAGGGCACTCTTCTTTTTCTGCGAGACGTCGTCAGGGTACTCTTCTTCTTCTGTGAGACGTCGTCAGTATATTCTTCTTCCTCTTCTATGATACGTCGTCAGGGTACTCTTCTTCTTCTTCTGCGAGACGTCGTCATGGTGCTCTTCTTCTTCTGTGAGACATCGTCAGGGTCCTCTTCTTATTTGAAACGTCGTCATGGTACTCTTCTTCTTCTGTGAGACGTCGCCATAGCACCCTTCTTCTTCTGTGATAAGTACTTTGTTGGTCTTTCTCTTTTTGGTAAGAAAATGGTTTCATATCACAAGTGAGATTTAGTCTTCATACCTTTCTTTAGGACTTAAATGGAATGAGTCAAAGGAGATTTTACTCTCCATCAGCGGGATTCGAACACTGGACTCCGCGTCGCTGAGTTAACAGTAACCGGGCGCTCTATCCACTAGGACATCCACGTTCCCAAAAAAGAAC